>CAJVPY010002330.1:0-16473 GCA_910591965.1 Dentiscutata erythropus | reverse complement strand
GAATCTGATTATGTAGTTATTGAATAAGTATCGCTAGAAGATTTAAAAAACGGTTAAATTTATTAATAGAATTTATACGTGCTATAGTATATGCAAGTTAGAAAAGGTTCTACCCGAATTATGCATCGATGTGATCAATGATCGGCAGTGATCAGCATAACCTGGCACAGAATCCATACGTGCGATTTCTGTAGATCCTTGTCTTATTTGGGTTTAATTCTGGTCAAATATGCAGATCATTCGGCCTGGGGGGTGAGTTTTACAACTCATCCCCCAGGCCGAATGATCTGCATATTTGACCAGAATTAAACCCAAATAAGACAAGGATCTACAGAAATCATACGATATTTATAATCACTTCCAAATTCATTTATTCAATTTTCAATATCCGTGAATTGATTGATAAATAATATTTCCAAGTTTTATTAAATGTTTTAACCATATACAGCATTTTACTGTAGTATTTAGAAAAAAAATTTTATTCTAATTATTTTTTACTGTCAAATAAAGAATTAAAATTATGCTATAGGCGAAATAATGAAAAAAATATTATTGCTTTATTAAATGAAAACTTTATTAATAAAATATTAGAAATACAAAATTAAAAATCAATTCACAATTTGCTATACATTATATTATTTCGAAATGGTTAAATTTCTTTAGATAAATCAGCGAATAAAACTGTTGTGGCCGTTCCTTTGTTTTCTTTCACCAGTGTTTTTTAGCCATGACCGTCAGGAATTGAGTAAATGTAACATGAAAAAAAAACTCCAGACGTCAAATATTATTTTACCGGGTACAATAGATTTTTCTCTTAACTGATTATATGAGGTATTTTCATTACATTGATTAGACAGCATGTTAAATGAAACAATTCTAAATCTCCAAGTCTAACCCAGTATCTTCTTTCTTGCTTCCATTAATTCTTTCATTTTTTCACTTAAAAATCCACATAATGTTTTTTTTCTTCATGTAAATTAATTGAAGACCGGTTTTGCCATTTTCCATTAACACTTCTTGGTATTTTTTTTGCCATGAAGTAGCTTTTGAATGCGAGGAGACTATTTGCTTTAACTGAGAACCACGAATTTTGTGGTAATCTTTTCGAAGGTGAATTTAGTGTGTTCAAGTTTATAGCAACTTGGCTACCATGATCTTGACGGTAACCTTTTTTTGAGTTAACTATTCTTAACTGTAACATTTTGTCTAACCTATAAATCAACTAACTGTTTTAATAAGTCGTAATCCCATTTAAAAAATAATCCATTGTTCAACTTCATCATACTTTTAAAGAACTATAAGAGAACTATAAGAGAAATCGTACATATGTATGTTAATGTACGATTAGTCGCTCATTATATTCTTCAGGAATTTGATCACACTCATTCAGATAGTGTGGTCCTCTACAATAATAACAAAAGGATCTGGGGCTATTATCTTGGGATACGCTGCCTTGGGGACCAGGGAATAGTATGTGCATATATTTTGGACCGAATGTACAATAACTAATCACTCTAGTAAAAAGTCAATCTAAATTAAAATTATAATGCTAAACTATTAATAACATACCATTTGAAAACCACGGAATGTCAGATAACTTGTGAATATGCACTATAATTACTTAATAAATTTTTCTATCGATATTTCCAGTTTGTAAACCAGAATTAAATTCTTCTTTAACGTTAATATATAACTGTAATTGAAAATCATATCTTTAAAAAAAATATCTCTTATACTCAAGTGACCATTTGTATTCACTCAAAGCTACTACTAGTAAAAAAACTATCTTCAGAACAAAATCAGCAAACAAAAAAAAAAAAAAAAATACCGAAAAGCTATGTTCTCGTGGTAGAAAATTTAAAGGTGCGAGGATGATGACCAACTACGAAATTTTTTTGAAAAAAGTAGCATAAGTAAATAGAAGGATTATAATCATGATTTGTAACAAAGAAATCGCCATTAAATTATCGAGAAGTTCAAAGAGTAAAAGTAAAAAGAAATAAGTGAAGAAAAATAATTAGAAAAAAAAAAAAAAGTATCTTTTATTTATTCCCCGATTATTATTATTTATGCTATTTTTCGCGCTTATGCCCGGATTTCAGATTCGGGCTGATCCGGAATAACGAAGAGTAAAAATTGCTAGTTAGAAAAGTAAAAAAGAAGCCTTGCGACTGTAGCAAAGCTAAACAACGTAACTTTGGTTTAAAAAATAGTATAAAAGTATGATAAAAACCTGGAATAAATCAGTTGTTATCCACATAAGCAGATAATAACAAAAGTTAAACGCAAACAGATGATCGGATAATGGCACTAGAGGTCTGATCCGGTCGAAAAATAAGGATTCAAAAATTCATTCGTTCAATCTTTTAATATCCGAATATTTATCAGCAAATTTCAAATGAATATTCGAATATTTACCGAATATTCATTGAATATTGATGATCATGAATAGAGTTGGAACATATGAAGTTGAATAGTTGAGAGTTTAAATACACAAGCTAACAAATGAATTTATACTTAAAAGCTACATTAAAATAAATAAATCGATAAGAGAAAACTTATAGCTGAGCTCATGATTATTAGCATTACTAATCAATCAGTATATAAGCTTGAACATGACATATGACACCCAATCTTACATTTAATTGGTCGAATATTCAATGAATTATTTGGAGAAAAATTTTTATATTCGAACATTCAATTCGGATATTCAGCCAGTGGCCACTCCGTCATTATCCGATCATCTGATCCGCGTGGTTATTGCCGAACAATTGACACGTCAATTTAGGAATTTCTAATTAATCTTGACAAATTTCCATTCACTGCTTAGAAAAGATGAATCCACTACCGATAATAAAGAATAATTAAATAAATAAATGCTATGATATACTACAAGATATATTCAATCAATCTTTTTACAAAGGGCATGAGTATTTTGGTTATATTTTTGTTTGGTGATAAACAGAATAGTTCAGTGATTCAAGTAGTGTTTGTAGTCAATTTTGTGTTAGTTGATTTTATCGACTTAGGGTGCTCTCAAGCACCTAAATTAATAGGTTGGATCTCGATTTTTGATTAGTGGAAAATAGTTTAAGCGGTCAAGTGAGTTCGTTATCGCAATGAAAAAAAAAGGTCGTTTTTTTTATCGTAGAGTTGTGCTGATTGGCTAAAATTTAATATCTACATTTCGCAATATGAATCTTCAGCAAAAATTATCATAAAGATTACTTCAATTAATCGTAGTACTTGTGTACGAACTCGATAAGTAGCCAGTCACATTGAGAGATGTTTTAGAGCACTCTTAGTCGGCTAAGAGTGTTCTCAAACATCTCAATCAATTAATTAAATAATGATCATGATAACGCTCAAGCATCACAATCAATGATGATATTTATAGAATTAAACGCTTGAGCGTACTTTTCTATTTTTCAAAATCTTTGCTATGCCTCCTAAAAAACCTAATAAAAATTTTTTATTCAACCAGTTGTCGAAACTTCAACTTCAGTTTCACTGGCTTCACCTATTAACAATTTTACCAATTAAATTTTTGTTGCAACAGTAACAGAACCAACTTATGGAGTCGTTAGCGAAAATTGCTTTGCGGAAACAAGTAATTTTTTTAAAAAAAATTTTTTTTTTTATGGCGATTATGATAATTCTGTAGTTGCTATTTCGTATTGAAAGTAGCATAAGCAAACCGAAAATATTTCGAAAAAAGTTATAACCTTCATTATTTATCCGTTGAATATAGAAAAACATCTACCCAAAATCTTTTAGTTTTGGGTTGTCTTTGCTGAAAAATTTTTAAATTTAGGTGAACGAAAAACGGAAGTAGTATTTAATATAGTTTGATTAAAGGTTAAAAGATGGGTTGCATTTATTATGTTCATATTAAGGTATCGATTATTTGCTTTAAAGCTTCGAGAATTAAAAATAAAGTAGCTATTTTTTTAGATCGGTTGAGATCATCGTTTATTATGTAAATAATGTAAAAGCAATGCTTGAGCGGCCTTTATCAATGGTAAATTTTTGAAGAAAAAAGATGGGTTGTAGCTCGCTGATCTATTCATCGAAACGGAGTTCGCTTGGTTAATTTATTAAATTTCCGACTAATTAAAAATTTACCTCCGACCTATTGAGTGAGGTGCTTGAGAACACCCTTAGTCAGCTACTTAAATTTGTTGTTTAATATTTTTATTTATATCGTATCGAAATCTATCATTGTGCAATATCTCTAATTTCATTTCATACGTGTTGATTTTGTTTATGAATATAATATAAATAAATGAAAAGCATTATAGTAGTTCTAATCATATTCATTTATGCTCATGTACAGTGGAAAGATCCGAAAATATTTATACAAGTTTTATCTATTACAACCTGGGAATTGCTGTTCCAATTTTAATGATTCGTGCTTAAACGAATGCTATAAACTATAGGGTTTGTCTAAATCTAAGATGTTCAAAAGGTATATCAGCAATTCTCGCAATATGACCATGAAACAGTGGCAAATGTCAGAATAGAGTCGATATTTTATGAACAGCCAATCTGTTTAATAATTTTCGAGTGCTATTAACGTCAGCATTCGTCTAAGTACGTACGTACAAGATCATTGGAAACGAATCAACAATTCTTGGCATCACTGTAATAATGATATTTCGTGAACAGTAAATCCGTTTTCGATGATCTGCTATTTACAGTATTCGTTAAACAATTTGAAAAATGGTTTAACCATACTTGAAATATGGAAAAATTTTTGTTGTACGTACGTACATTATTTTTCCGGATCTTTTCCACAATTATTAGTTTTAATTAACAATTAGGATAATAAATATACTGTAGCATAAAATTCTGAAATAAATATATACCTTTAATTACATTCGATATTCTTTGAGTATTTATTAGTTTGCTAGTGTACATAAAATCTGGATGTTTTGATCAAATAATTGTCAATGCTTTTACAGTATTATTTTATCTGCATCTAGGAATTGCTTTTTGATTTCATTTGTATTATCTG
Source organism: Dentiscutata erythropus (assembly GCA_910591965.1). Taxonomy (NCBI): domain Eukaryota; kingdom Fungi; phylum Glomeromycota; class Glomeromycetes; order Diversisporales; family Gigasporaceae; genus Dentiscutata; species Dentiscutata erythropus. The sequence goes on along the minus strand of CAJVPY010002330.1, from coordinate 11,456 downwards.
AATCATCCGTTATTATTCCATTTTCAAGCTTATTCCAAACTTGAGAAGCAGTAGGTCGTTTTTTTTTGGATCTGAATTCATGTATTGCAATCTGGAGTCCCAGGTGCAAATTCAGTCGCATTCCTTTTCATATATTTAATGAAAGACTAAGATCAAATGGACACTTTCAAAAGGTCTTTGTCCAGATGACATTTCTGACATAATGACTCCAAAGACATAAATATCGGCAATCTTCTGTCTCAATAGAATCTCTGGTGCGACATAAGGCAAGACTCCATAAGTACTACCTTCTGGATCATTTTTCATCTGTCTTTTTAAGCAATCCTAGATCTGTGATATAATATTACAGACTTTTAGTAATGCCTTCATTTGTGAAATATTACCCTATGAAAGTCTGCATGAATACTGTATATCCTTATGAATGTCACGTAAATCATCCGAAATACCTTTAATTTAATTTGTCAGGTAAGTTATCAAAATTTCATTCCTAAAAATTTATGAAGACTTCTGTGTTCCATATACTGTATATTAAGCTTACGTACTATATACCATATAATCTACATTTCACATGATTGTCAAACTTTGTAAATTTATCGCATAGAAAATGAATTAGGTAGTTCAATATATGTTTAATAAATTGTACTAGAGTTTGGAACCGGGTTTATTTTTCATATATTAAACCCGGTTTTAATCAGGTTTAGTATACAAAAATAAACCGGTTCCAAACTCTAAATTGTACAATGATTTAACTTAACTCTTTCAAAATCATGAGGATTCTCCTTGGAACAAGATAAGGTCTTGAGTGTAGTAGTGCTAGATGGTTCACACGAACTTACATATCTATCGCTATCAGCAACGTCTTTAATCTTTTGTATGTTAATTTTTCGTACACAATTTTACCAGGTCGCCGAAAATACTGAGTCAAATCTTCCTTTACTCAATTTTCTTAATATTATTTAGTCAATCAAATGGAATCTATTCAGTTATATATTCATAATTATTGGTTCTTTTTGATGTAATTATCGATATTCTTATTTCCACTTGTCTATTCTCGAATTGTTGTCAGGATCACATGTCTGACACCATGCTTGATACGCGTTATACTCATTACAATGTGTACATTCTCCGTATTTAAAATTTCTTTTATAATCTTTTTTATATTAGTTATTTTACATCGTTTATGTGACCTTAAATCAAACACAAATCATTTTATGCTCACCGACTAATTAAGGCGAATATAATGAAATTAAATAGCAAGGGAGCTGACAGATAAGAGTTCATATAAATCCACTTCCCCCCTTTACCCCCATGCTCCCTTTATCCCTCTTTACCTCCTTTACCTCCCTTTTAGGGGTAAAAGAGGTAAAGGGGGTATAGGGTATAGGGGTAAAAAAAGGGGGTAGAGGGAGTGGGGTTTATATGGGCTCTTACTGTATTTGTCAGCTCCCTAAATATTTATGAGCTTGAATAGCTTATTTTAAATGCTTAAATTAATAAATGGGTTTTTTATACTCAAATTAAATTGACGCAATTTAAATTGCCAATGTTCATGAATTTGAATAGCTTATTTTAAATACTTAGGTCAATAAATGTTCTTTATACTTACGGACGTGAATAAACCGAATTGAGCATATTATTTAAATAGAAATTACCACCATGAACTATGCAAACAAAAGCATTGGTGATTTTAATAATTTCACCTGATTTTACTACAGATATCCAACACAAAATCCCGACGCACTAAACTCTCGACACTCGAAAATCCCGATACAAAATCCTGACACCTAACTTTAGTGCTGTTAAGATTTTGGTAGTGTCGGGATATTGATGTCGGGGTTCTGTGCGTCGGGATTTTACGTGTATGTGTCGGGATTTTGTAATCAGTCGTGGTTTTTATTTATCGTTATAAATTTTTTTGCATAGAAATAGCCGTTGGGTGAGTAATTAGTTTATATGTATGAATATACAGTACGTGGAAGTAGATGACTTTTACAAGAAATAATTAAAATTCATAATCTTTTCTTTGAAATCAATAAGTAGATGGTCTATTCTCAATAGATTATGGCTTAGCTGAATCTTATACTTTATAGAGAACAAATAATTTTTTTCAATTTATTGACTGACTCTAAATTGAATCCTTTAAATTTTTGAATCCAAGGCCCTTACAATTATCTAGTGCTCGGCACAATCAAACAAAATTTGACAGTCAAATACTTGTGATTAAGTCGGACATCAAACAATGATTAATCTGCGATTGTTTGATATCCGACTTAATCACAAGTATTTGACTGTCAAAATTTTTGTTTGATTGTGCCGAGTACTACAATTATCCCAATGATTAAAAATTCAAACATTGTAAACGCTCACCATAATATGTTAATATGTTTGCGCTGTATAAAAAAGATTTAAAATTAATTTTATATGTAAAATTTAATGTGTTATATTTCATTTACTAAAAATCTAAAATGAATTTTAATAATTGATGTTTCAAAGACGCACTTGATTAGTGTTTGTAAGTTTTTTTTTGCATCATAAGCGTCTTTATCAATAAAATGGTCCTTACGCTTTTTGTATGTTTACGCAATATACTTTTTATATTCGTGTATGCCTCTCATCCTATATTCGTTAAAGATCTAAAGATTAATTCGAATCAATTTATTATTTGATAAATAAATTTAATTTATATCGTCGAAAATTGAAATAAATTAAGATTTCTAAATGCTAATTAATTTATCTTTCATTTTGAAAAATTTTTCTTAATGAAGAAATTAATAACGGCAATGATAAATAATCACATCATTTTGATATTTTGAGCATATATATTATCGTTATTGAATTGATTGATCTAATCAATATTCTGATTTAATGATCATGTAAGAGTAATCAATTATTTTTTTTTAAAAAAAAATAAAAAACCCATTCCACGCCAAAGATTTTCGATTTGTTCAAAAATACATCTAAAATAATCACAATATAATTAAAGTCAATAAAATAAAATTTGACATTAATTTGATAAAAGCAAATTTTAAAAAGAAATGTCTATCCGTTCTAAATCTACCTTCATCTTCATAACACTTTTCGTTATTATCAGCATCACTCTTCTTCAAATTACAACCGCTGAACTTCCAAAAGATTTTGGAAAATCTCATAACAGCAATAAACCAAGTATTCCGTTTGGTACCATGTTAAAGGACAAAGATTCGTCCGCTACTCCAACTCCAATTTCAACTTCAACTTTAACGTCATTATCATTGCAACCTTCAACCATCGAACACTCAGGAACCATTATATCTACAATGACCATGCGTGTTACGACTGTTCATCATTCTACGACACCTAATTCCACCTCTAAACCTTCTTCGATTAGTGATAGTGGTGTGACGATGATTGGCGAAACATTAAATCGTGAATTTTGGGGAATCATGATTGGCGCTTTGTTGTGTGTTTGTTTTGGAATTACGAATATTTTTTTTGAATAATTATGGTTTCAAATGTGTATATAGTGTTAGAATGAAAAGTTTACGTTTGATTGTAAACGGTTTTTATGCAAGTCAAAAAATAGAATAGAAAGAAATTGCATCCCCGATTATACTGTATTAAAGAGATGAATTTTTATTCATTTTTTTCAATAAAGTTTTTCTCAATGAAATTTGTACAAACTAGAAACACAAACATCGGAACTACCTATTATTGCAACATGTCGATAATATAGTTAAACGTATCGCAGCTTTTCTATATGCTGTAACTCAGCTTTTCTTTAATGTGAACACGAAAAAAAATGTATGTTCACAAAAATTGCCATATTATCTTTTGCATTTCCAACACTGATATGACTATATGTAAACTACACATATCGGTATGCACATATATTAATATATTAATTGTCGCGGATCATAATGAAATCGGATTAAAATGAAATGTTGATCCTCTAAACCCACTTATATTTGTTTATTATAAACTCTACCTAAAACTAACCTCTAACCTATTGTTTACATTGTGCAATATTTCATTTTAATCCGATTCATTTTAATCACATTTTTATTATTAACGTGAACGCGTTTTTCTTTTTGGGAGTGATCTACATCTGCATTATCAACCAATAAGATCTGAGTCCTATGATAGATATAAAACTATATATATACCTCAAAATTTTCACATCAACAATACTTTCCCACTTCTATATAGGTTTAGAGAAGTTAGATCATTTCGATAATTCCAGCCTAACTGAGTGAATTATTGATTGGTCGTCCTATGTGGCTGCACTTTCAACTTCTCGTTTGTTAGTGTCCTCTTTCACTTACAAACTATTCTTAAAGATCATTTTCTTTATACTCGTTTTGAAGTTTTTTAAGCTTTGCGCTTGAATAAGGTTTGTTAAATGAGCGATATACACCTTATAACACGCCAAACTTAGTAGTTTAAACTAAGCTTAAAACTCCCCTACTATGTTTATACACAAATTTTCCTAAAGAAGTTTTGTGAAGCCGACGAATCTCGCAAAATTTTTCTTAATAATTTTTATTTTATCTAATAATTTAGGCAAGTTGTTATATATTTTTTGCGTTCATTTTTTTTTTTTTATCTAATTTTATTTTTATTTGCTTTAAAGAGTTCGTCGCAGTCGTCACCGTTGGAGTATTTTCATTCGTCGTTGCTGCTGTTCGTTGTTGTCGTCGTCGCTGTCGGAGTATTTTCATTCGTCGTTGCTGTTGTTCGTTGTTGTCGTCGTCGCTGTCGGAGTATTTTCATTCGTCGTTTCTCCTGATAGAAAAACAACGTGAAAAGTTCGTGATATTGGGTGCTCTCAAGCACCAGGTCGGAGTTCGATTTTTAATTAGTGGAAAATAGTTTAGCCGATCAAGTGAGTGATGAAAAAAAAGATGGTCCCTGACTATATTTTTTTATCATAAAGTTGTGTTGATTGGACAAAATTCGATATCCGCATTTCGCAAAATGAATCTTTGGCAAAATTATCGTAAGGATTACTTAAATTAATCGTAGTACTTGTGCACGATCTCGATCATTGGTCAATCACATAGAGAGATGCTTGAGAGCAATAGTTTAAGAGATAATTATGGCACATTTCATGCTTAGTAGCATATTAAAGAAGTGAAAAGTTTGTAATATAATCTAGTCTCATAGATCATTTCTGCACCAGGCCCTATTATCTATGAGAAGACGACACTTTAGTGGAATAAATTTTCTTTTCATGAGACGTACATACCTTGATTCGCTATCAATTGACTTAGTATACGTATTTTATTATTTTGTGATTTTTTTTTTTTTAAAAAAAAAAGTCAGAAAATAAATGAATTGAAAACTAACCGAATATACATTTTTTAAGATCGTTTGTTTATTTTAACCCTTTTCTCTGTAGATTTAGGCGGTTTTTTTTTAAAATCTCCAGTTTAAACTCCTTTGAATCTAGTACAACGAAGTGCCCAATTAGAAATTTTTTCGTATAATCTTATTTTGAGATTACAGGCATGTTAATGAATGAAGTTTAGTATGAATAAGTCATAGATTGTTCTCAAGCACCTCCCTCTATGGTTAATAAAATTGTCTGATTGGTTTAAAAAAATGGATCGTGTTTAATCATTTCGATCAAAAACTTGACCTAACAACCATCTTTTTTTTTTATAGAGTTACTCTGATTGGCTAAAATTTAAAATCCCGAATTTTGCGCAATAAATTTCCGGCAAAATCGTTATATAAAGATGATTTCAATTAATTTAAATGATTGAGCAGCACCCCGATCACTAGCAAATCTCATTTGCCTGAGAACAACCATAGTAATCGATTATTTAGAATTTTAATGATTATTTAGGTAAACAATTAGAATAAGATAATGGCAATAAAAACGTAATGGCAGTTTTATTATTTTTTTTTTGTCACTTTATTTCTTGATTTGCTTATTTGTATGTTTGAAATTGATTTTATTATAAAAAAAATAAATAAATATTACGATAAAAAAAGCTGTACTTCTCAATAAATTTTTTTTCTTTTTTTATAAAAAAAGGCCCTTCGATGGAACTCTAGAAATTCATAGCCCTAGTCGTTTACACAAAATTATTTTATTATAGAAAATTATCTTGAAGAAAAGCATTCCTAAGTGAGCACACGCACTTTAACTTTAATCTTGGTTATGCTGTTATTCGTTCAGAAAATTCGCTTTTATCTGAGGTCAGGGACATTCGTTATGATTGGATGCCCGGATCTCATTTTTTACAAATAATTGAAAGGTAAAAAATTTATTTTTTTATTTTATCATGTAATTTTGCAATAATGTAATGGGTTATTTTATTCTATCATCAAAAGTCAACAAACACAACCGTAGAGTTACTGTGTTCAATGTTTTGTCTTGATCTTCAATAAACGTTTCATTTTGCGTTTTCTCTCATAGAATTTTCCTCCGTTGCTAAATTATTTTGCTAATTTCTGTGGAACATTCGGCCAAATGACGCTTAAGACGCGTCCAATTATGAGAGCATTGCCTACAATTAGCACCATCATCTGAAAAATTTTTTTAGTGCAGTTCTGCGCAGATTTGCAAAAAATTAAATAATGAATCAAATGAAAATCTGCGCAAAATTTCAAATTTAATACATAAATGCAGAAATTAAACGCAATTCTGTACAAAACTTCAAATTTACACTTACTTAATTTTCCTAATGATAATGTCATTCTCCTAAATATTGACATAATCCCAAATTTTATTTAGTTTAGGTTCACACGTTTTTTTTAGATAAACTCCGCCATTGCTTTGAATCGTATGTATATTCGCAATGTCGAGAAATAGAATACATGTTATTAGTGGGTTCAGATAATAAAGATTATTATTCTCAATATATTAATGTTACGAATCAATTTACTTTCATTATAAAAAAAGAAAGTTTAAAAAATAAAAGTTTTATAATATTTATTATTACGTAGCTTTAACAGTTTAAAATCGAGGTTACGCTTTATTAAAATTACAGAGTTACGCAGCTAATTAGAGTCACGATGCAATGGGATCGTACGGCTTTTGCCGTAACCGTAATTGGTCGAATGTCGTTCATTGGGACGATTCTACCGCATCACTATGAAACCATCACAAAGCGAGCATTACACTTTTAATACTATATACTGTATCTATATACAAGTGTGCAAGAGAAATATTGTATCTACTAAATTAATATTAGTATTTAAAATTGTAGACTTTGCATCTATATTTTTAACCTGCAAAAATTATAATCAGGATAGTTGCTTCTACAACTTTAATTCTTAATAATATTCGTCTGTATGTGCTAGAAAAATCTGACAATAAACATATTAATTCATTTGATTGGTCAATAAGCACGTGATAAACAATCGATTTTTAATACGTAACACAAAACTATTTCAGGCGCTTCTTACTTCAACGGCTATGGGGAAAAACAAATTGTTTTTCTCTCAAAACGTTAGTATTTATTTTTCTATTCCATACTTGTAAATTATGGAAAATAGAATGGAAACTACAGAAACTTCTTCAGAAGAATTCTTGACAACGCTTTCGAACGATCTATCCTGGCTACTTGAAAATGCTGAAAACTGCGATGTCGTATTACACGTTGGTCAAGAGCCCAATGTTCGAAAATTTCATGCTCATATTGCTATTTTAAGGGCAAGATCAAATTATTTTAAAAGAGCTTTAGCCAAACAATGGGCAAAAGAAGAAGAAGGCTTAACTATATTCCAAAAACCAAATATTTACCCTGAAGTATTTGAAGAGATATTAAGGTAAGCTCGTATTTCACACAGAAAATATTGTAATGGAGTATAATTATATAAAAAAAAATTTTTGATAATCTTATTTTTTTTATTTTTATTTTTATTTTTTTTCATCATAATTTTTAAAGATACATGTATAGAGGTAAAATTGAACTTGGAGGACAAGACGGGCAAAATCTTCTCAATCTTTTAACAGCTGGTGATGAGCTAATGTTGGATGAATTTTGCAATTACATTCAGAATTTTTTAATTCATCAAAAATTTGAATGGCTTGAAGATAATCTTGTCGAAGTGTTACGTATTACAGGAAGTTGTAGTTGTTGTACGGCTCTCAGAGAATATTGTTTAGAATTAATTGCTGAAAAACCTGCATCAATCTTTAGATCAGAAGGTTTTCCATCTTCTGATAAAGATTTATTACTTTCACTTTTGAAACGTGATGATTTAGAGATGAATGAAGTAGAGATTTGGAATTATGTGGTTAAATGGGGAATTGCTAATACTCCTAACCTTTCTGAAACGGACATTACTCGTTGGACAAATGAAGACTTCGAAGCTTTAAGTGATACATTACAACAATGTATTCCTTTAATTAGATTTTTTGATATTTCATCAGCTGATTATTATGATTATGTTAGACGATATGACAAAATTCTTCCTGTAGATTTAAACGAAGATATTTTAAAATATCATTTAAAACCTGGTAGTATTCCTCGATCTATAGTGCTTCCACCAAGAGATCAAGGAATGAATTTAGATTCATTAATTATCAAACCTATTCATGCAAGACTTATCTGTGGATGGATAGATGGAAAAAATATACTTGGACCTACATATGTGAAAGCTGCATATGATTTCAAATTACTCGTTCGTGGGACAATTGACGGATTTGATGCAACAACATTTCATTCGAGATGCGATCGTAAAGGGCCAACAGTAGTTGTGTTGAAATTGGAAGGTGCAGATGAGATACTTGGGGGATACAATGCTGCTTATTGGAGAACTGGTGCTGTTTACATTCAATCAGATAAGAGTTTTATATTTTCACTTGGAGATGGAAAGAATTTACAGGAAGTTAAATTGAGTAGAGTTCGTGATTCGGCAACTTCGATGTATGGGCATACTTCCTATGGTCCACATTTCGGAACTGCTGATTTGAGGATGTATTCTCCTTTTAACAATAAGGAAAATTGTAGTTGTCAACAGGCGAGTTATTTTAGAACTGTTACTGAACATGTTAGGTTTGCAGCTGAGGAATATGAGGTTTTTCAGGTTGTTCCGAAACAATAGCTACCGTTATTAATCATAGTAGATAGATGTTATGATGCTTAGGCATTTTTGGTATTATGTACGCTTCTAGCACGCGTGACTATTGATATTTATATAGTTTTTTGCCTTTACAATTTAATTTAAAATGAACAATCTAAAACCTACGAAAAAAGCGATGGCAAAAATTTTTGTTACTTCCATATGTAAGCTCAAACGAATTCCGGATAAATATACATCATCTTGTATTTACAATACTCGTTATAAATCTCACGCAATTCCAGACGTTATATGTTTATCCGGATTCAATTCCAGTTTAGCTTTTATAAAAATTATGATAGTTTCTGAAATATGTAAAAAAAATTTTCTTCCCGCGAAAACATAAAACAAATGTTAGGGTCAACTTTCAATGCTAACAGTTACTCCAGTAGGTAACGTAAACTGATCGACTTGGTTACGATTAATGTTAGCTGAGCCAAGCCGTTCTTTTGCCCTACAAATAAGTTGCATTTATATGACAACCTCGAGTGTACCAGGCCACTAGGGATGGTTTAGCCAGTTTTTTTAAACGTTTTTTTATTTTTTAACCCTTTTTTAAAAACATTTAAGTCTGAGATATAATTTTGCAGATACTGAAAATATTGCTTTTGATTAATTAATTTTAAAAAAGACGTTGCTATAATTTCGAATTTATAAAGTATTAGGTAAAAAAAATAAAAAAAAATAATATATTGTTCGCTTTAATTTTTATCAAAGCTATCGATCGCTATTACCGTAAATTCTCGAAATAGCGTTATTTCGAAAATCGCGCCTCCTAAAAATAGCATAGGTGGTTTCGAAATAACGCCCATGCGCGTCCCGGAATAGCGCGCACCTCGAAAAGCAAGTATCAGGTAAATATCGGGCCCGACATGCACCTGATACTTATTCATTTTAACAATCGGATTACAGAATTAATACTTTATCTCGAAATAACGCGCACGTAGTCAAAATAGCACGCAGATGCCCGCTATTTCGAGAATTTACGGTATTCTTTAAATGCGAAATCGGCCAATACACCTTTCATTCCATATTAGTTTTACATTTGTTAGTATTGAAAATCCAAGGTTTACAATATTGCCACTATGTACGTGTAATAAGTTTTCTCGAATGAATTATTTGAAGAATCAGAATCCTGTTTTTTGAGTTTTTTTTTCTAATAAATCTTATATATTTCTTGAAAGTTTATTTAACATTTTAATGAATGACCTTTTACTGTAATTGGTCAACTAAATCAACAGTCTTCTTCACAATAATTACATTTTTGGCGAGGTGTTGTTCGATTATGTTTATCAAGTTCAGTAACTTTTGTAAGATCAAACAAACAAGATTTTTAAGATCGTGCTTTAAAACATTTGCCATCCCTACAGGCCACTACAGTACTATAATTGAACTGAACTCAAAAATTTTACTATTGAAGTTATACAGTGGCTTATTTATTATCACGTTTTCAAATTATTGTGATTTTATCTATTGTTAAAAAAGTAAGAGTAACGATTTATGTCACCTTGTACAGTATTGCATTAAAATTTAAAAATACAACCTTTTGTTTTTGGAAAATTTTTTTTCCAATATTTTTTTTAAAAAAATTTATAAAATCTATTGAAACAATAAACCTATGGGGATGGTTAGTAGAAACACACCTTTAAATAAAAATAACTTAACAAAAGCTTAATCAAAATTAATATGTAAATTCTGTAAATTTATAGAATTTAATTAAAAATTTTTATTAAATTGAACTAAATTATTTTTGAGTTATTTTGTTTAAAAATTTATTTAAAAAAATTTTGGTGCATAATTACTAACTCTTATATTTCTATTTAAAGTTTTTATATATTTGAAAAAATCTAATTGTTAGATTAGTAAATTTTTTTTTACTTGAATAGTACTTAATAAAAAAAACAAACAAATATTATAGTTAATAATGAAGGTTTAGGTTAAGTTTAAAACTTTTAACTTATTAAAAATTTTCAATAAAAATATAAATACTGTAAACTGGGTTTATTTTATTTTATTAGTTTTTTTCTATTTGTATACCTGGGTCTCTTACATTTTACCAAAACTTTATCCCATGTTGTATACCCGGGTATAGCACATAGCGCATAGGGTCTGATATCTGGGGAGTCTTGTATACAGCAGTTTACGGTAATACTGTAGTTGTTATTTTCAAAGTTTAAAAATAAAAAATTTAAATTATTTTTATAGACAATATTTATTCTTTTTTTTTTTTTAATATTATAAAAAATTTTATAGTTTTATTAATTGTATATATGTATATTATATAGTATTATAAAAGGGGAATCTACATATAAGCCATTAGACACTATTAGACATATAAAAAACTATCAATAGACATATATTTGTCTAATGACTTTTTCCCATTAGACTATGTAAGCTCACAA
>CAJVPY010002329.1:0-16475 GCA_910591965.1 Dentiscutata erythropus | reverse complement strand
GATTAGCCAATCAGATTTTGTATCGTCATCAGATGATCTACAAAAATTAGCCAATAAGAATGAAAGCCCGCTATGTTACGTAGCATAATATCGATCAAAATCACAGGTGATGCTGATCCATCGGAAACTTTTAATCCCCAGTGGATCAAAATATTATTGCGAATTTTTCACAATGATGAGGATCCGCTGTTGACAATTAGTGATTAAAAACTGTAAGCGTTTTCTTCGAAAAAACCAAAGAGCTAAGGCCAGTTTTTTTTTAAAAAAAAAGCTTCATGGCAAATTTAAAAACTCGTAGAATTTACAGATAAGTACGAGTGTGGAACAGGTAGAATTTGGAACTTGTCGCGGCAGAAAATTCGTGGCTCTCCAGTCGTACGATCTAGTGTACAAAAAAAACTGTGACAAATCATGAAAGCGTGAAAACATAAGGTAATGCTTTATCCAATTCCATTTCATTTGTATTGATTTAATCAGCTAACCAATGTGTTTAGAATAAGCTATTCAAATAGATGAATTTTTATTATTATATTGTATCTCCTCAATTTAGTCATTGCAATTGAAGTATTTAAGGTAAGCTGTTCAAATTTATAGTGTATCTTCATTATCTATTGAAAGCTGGCTAATTGATTACAATGGTATAACTAAACATAAAGCTCTCAGAGAACAGTAATAATGGACATGTGGAATAAATATGTAGATGATGTATTAAAGAGTTTCAACCTTAAATCACAACTTATTGAGCGGATTTAGATTAGATAACATTTAGCAACCTCTCAAAAAAACAACAAATCGGCTGATTTTGACAATTACTATTGTAACGGTTGTTTTGGAAGAGCAAGACGATTATAGACAAATAGTGCCAATTTGAACTCCAACCGTGTACGGGATTGGGGTTTATATAAGCGAAAGAAAATATAAATTTATTTTAAACTAATCAGTCCTTAGAACGAAGACTAATTTAATATGATTGAAGTATGATAATAACTAAAAATGCATACATGAAAACAAGGTATCAATACAAGAATGATGAATTAAAATAATTCGGGAATGATATCAAAAGAAAGCAATACTTCTAAAAGCGAAGTATTAAGAAGTATGATTGATTGATAATGATGTTTATAACGAGTGGTTCAACTTAGATTATAATAAAGCGATCTGGAAATAACCATAGAATTAAAATGATCGAAAGGATGATATCAACGGATATTGATGTTAAAGTGATACGCTATCGCTTTTCTAATCCTAATATTTTAAAATCAGCTGATGCTGATGATGCCAATGGTGGCAGGGCTTCTTAATTTACACGCGTCAAACTAAAACTTTTCTTGACCGAAAGTTCTTTAAGACAGAATCATGTGACTAAGTTCCGAAAACGTAGAAGACAACGGTTACACCAAATTTCGAGTCTTAAGCCGAATCGAAGTTACGAGTCAATTCAGTCCGTCGAATTGAGTTACGAAAAGGTTTATTAAAGTTTAAGTCGAAATTTACAAGCGATAAGTATTTTACATTACTACTTTTATTATTTTTAAAAGGACGTGGAACTTATCCTGCTTTATTATTGTTTTGCCGTTTTTATACATTTTAATTTTCTTTAACGTCTACGCTAAAAATTTAGCGTCAACGTTAATATTTTGGCGCCTACACTATTATTTTGGCATCAACGTTAAAAATTTAGCGTCTACGTTAAAAATTTAGCGTCGACGCGAAAATTAGATCAACTGCGCCTCTAAAGCCACATGCGATTTTCCTATTTAATATAATTTATATATTTCACATATACTAGAATAATGAATATACTATATTGGGCATTGTTATCAAAATGGAATTGCCGCATGACGACATACAAGTTTGAAATAAATATAAAGTAGAATAAAATAAAATAATAGAAATAAAATAAAGAAAATATATATACAATTTGTCAGTTACGATTTTCAATCCATAACACTATTAAAATTCAAAATCTTTGATACTGAATAACAACTGACCTACTGATCAGTTTGTGGCAATTTTACCACCAAAATAATCATCTCGATGAGACGATTCTAACGAACCCAAAATTCAATCGTAGCGTCCTGAGATACTAAGCTTTGTTTACATCGGGTTAAATTGGATGGGTCTAACTACTTTACCCGATGTAAGCAAAGGTTTAACGATCTCGAGATCTTATGATTGAATTTTGGCAATTTTGGATTCGTTAGAATCGTCTCATCGGGACGGTCATTTTTGTGGTAAAACTGTCCCAAACCGATCAGTGGGTCAATTGTTATTCAGCATCAAAGATTTTGAATTTTTAAGCGGCTATGTACAAATTGTACATATGTACATGGCTTCTATGTATAAAATGTACATGGCTTCCATGTACAAAATGTACACGGGTTCCATGTACAAAATGTACACGGCTTCCATGTACAAAATGTACACGGCTTCTATGTACAAAATGTACACGGCTTCTAAACCTAATATGCATCTGATCTACTATGTGCGAAAAAATTTATTACAAGCCACAATTTACCCTTTTACAACTGCATCCTGATGCTTAATAAAATAACAAAGTTACCACAAACAGTAATAATGATAATTTTAAAAAATGTATTAAGACAGTCAACTCAGAATATAATGAGCATCTATAATGAACTCTGGACATAAAAAATTCAAAATTTAAAATTTTTGATGGTTTAGTAAAAAAAAGCTCTGGTTTCTTAAGAAAACATGATAATTTTTTATAATGATCTTTTTTTTCAAAACTATCAGTTCATTATAGAAATTATAAAGTTGACTGTATTTATGATTTCTTTTTTATTTATTTTTTTTTTATATTTAAGTGATCCTGCCTTTATTCATGTAAGCTGTTATAAAATTCATATACACGAATGTACTAAATCTTTACAACTTGTAGCTCTAACTCAATAAAAACTCACCAGGTTAACCCCAATGTGATCTGCTATAACAACTATTAGTCTCACTTAGGATCTAAAACTTACTTCAGATTTTGATCATCGAAATGATACCCCCCTCGATCATTGACAGGCTGTTGTATACCACATCAGAATCTTTTTTTTTCTTTCTAATTCTTCCTTCTTCTCAAGGGGCATGGGACAAAAGAGGGAAATTTTTAAAAGAAAAATATGAAAATAATCAGAAAAAGAAAAAACAGAAAAAAAAAAGAAACACTGATTGTGAAAAAGAAAAAACATGAAAAGAAATCTAAAATCCTGAAGGTACTATTATAACCTGTGTGAGGCTGATAAAAATTATATAACAAATGCAACATTTGTATATCTCTACTGTAAAGCTTCATCTTAATATTAAATTTACTTTTTGACCTTTATAACAACTCTGGATAGCTCCATTGCCCAAGGATTCCCAGGCCGAGTCCCATGAAGTAGCCAATATTCGTCTGTAAACAAACACATGGTTGCATTTTACTAATCTGTCTGAATTTAGAAGTAAACAATGCTGATCTTTTAGAAGGGGTAAGCCAAATCCTCCACTTTTTGTAAAAAATTTTGGAAGGCTGAACCTTTAATTTTGTCTATTTCTTTGGATGACCAGAAGCTAACATAGCCATGCTGACTTATTTCTATTTATTTCTTTTCTTTCTTGCTTATATTTGTTTCTGCTATTCCCATTATATCTAAACTTTTATTCTTACTTAAATTTGCAAGTGCAACTAATTTCTGCCCATCTAATTTAAGACTATTAATATTATGAAAGCCTATTTTCAACAATTCAAAATTGTTTTTTTCTAAAAAGTCCTCACTTTAATTTAATTTATTGTTATTACGTAAGGCATTAGTGAGGCTATTTGTCTTACCCTTGTTCCTTAATTCAACTAGAGCAAATTTTAGGAGTGCTGAGCCAGCAACAGCTCAAATGTTCTAAATTTTTCTTGCATATTAGCAAACAATTGTTCAAAGTTAGTTTCTGTGGTAGACTCTCTTCATTTTCCCTTTCTTGTACCAAGCTCCTTTTTATTAGACCCTGTTGCATAGGTGTTTTTTGAAGCCTGAATGGACTTTTGATTATCAACTCTGTTATTTTCTATTTTCTAGCACTCTTAGAGGTTTTCTTGTAGTGCTATGTGATCTGGAGCTGATATGTTCTTTGGTGGAGTTATTACAGTTTTCTTTGTTACTATCAAAGGTAGGCCTATTTGATTTGCTAGAAACTTTTGTGTACTTGGCTTTGTTAATTAAATTCTGTTTTTTTCAAGGCTCTGTCTTATTTGCTATTACTTTTCTTTTGCTAAAATATACTGTTTTTTCCTTACTATAGTGATATGCATATATAAACCTTCATCCTCAGAGTAGAAGTGCCACGTTAACCTTGTATTGAAGTAGTATATATTTGTTTTTTGAGCTTCTAGTTTGTTATACTCTAACTTGAAATATATATATGCTCTTCTAGCCTAATTGCCATTACTATTTTTAAGAATGTGAACAGCTTGTACTTTGTGTTTTTTAATTAATTGAGAAGGAGGCTGTCTACTACTCTTGTAGGGATATTACATAATGTGGATCTAAAGGTATTTCTATTTTTTAACTCTTTAATATCAAATTCACCTAGGGTCATTCTATATGTTTTCCCATAATCTAGAGTAATTGACTAATATTCTTTGAGTGAAATTTCATATTTTTTTGTTTTGGTTGAAATTTGGATATATGCTACTTTTGTTGTGAAATTTAGTTGCCAACCAATAATATTAGCTTTTTCAAAATACTCCAAATATTTTTTACTTTCATATCTACTTATTCTCTTTAAAAGATCTCATATAGTAAATAGGTATAGTAGTCTCTTTGAGTTGTTTTGTAAGGAGGACCATGCTTTCGGTACCCATATTGAGCTATATATGTCTTTATTTAAAATATTAGGTTTATTGGCTTTGCTTCTAGGTACCCAGACTAAGTTGAAGATATCTTTCTACTTTTTGGCTTTTTTATTACTTTTGTTTATTATCTGTTCATTAACAAATATGTCATCTTTTTCAAGAGATTCTATAATTCCATAATTTAGTATGTCCAACTCTTCATTTACTAATATATCTTTTTTTGTTTCTACTATAATTTTAGCTGTGTCAATTATGATCTCCTGCTCTGTGTAGTTTCTTTTTCAGTTGTTAGTTTGCTTCATATTTTTCAATATGGCTTCTTTTATAATTTCTATATTGTAATTTTTTCCTTTTAGAACAGGGAGCATAACACTATGAGTTTAATTCAAACCGGTTGATTTTTATTATTGTTGTTGTTATATTGAGCTTTGTTCATGTTATCTACTTGTATACTGTTATCAACCCAGAGTTTAAGCAGAATTTTCTCTTTTTTCTCTAATTCTTGTTTTTTTGTCTTTTTATATTGAGCTCAACTATAGTAACAAAGAACACTACAGATAATTACAATGAGGTAGATTTTGCTAGTGTCTAAATAGCTTGCAACTATTTTATCCTCTTTCCAAATAGAACTGTTTTGTTTTTCTTGTATTGATGCTCTTTCCTCTTTTGATTTGTTGAAAAAATTTTTGTAATCTAGAAGTTCTAACATTTACGTGTTTTGTTTGTTTTGTTTTATTTATTTGTTCTAGTTTTGCTATGTGTTTGTTTGTTTTTTTTTTTTAGTTTTGCCATGGCTTGCTTTTTATTAAAATATGTATAAGAGCTATATACATTTAATTTATAGAACTCAGAGCCCAACTTCACTCGGTTATTTTATAGTCCTAAATGCAACCCATTGCACTAGTTTGTGGACAAACCAGAATTATTTTATCAAAAAATTTATAAAAAAAAGAAAACAACCTATGATTAAAAAGGAGATATGAAAAGAGAAATAGGGGAAATGAACGAAATATAAAAATAAAAAAAAACCCAAAAAAAGAAAAAATGGAAAAAAATAAAAAAACATTTTATAGAAAAAAGATAACAATTCGAGAGGAATTTTACCTCTCTATATGACCAAAATGCACTATTGTAATCTGTGCAAGGCTAAAAAATTATATAACAAATGCAATGATTGTATATCTCTAATGTAAAGCTTCACTTAAACATATAAATTTCTTCCGACTTATGGCCACTTTCGGATATCTCTTTAACTGGAGGTCCTGGTCAGACTTCCCTAGAGTAGCGCCATATTTGTAAATAGACACATCACATGGTTGCATTCTACTGAGTCTGTCCAAATTTGAAAAGTAAACAATGCTGATCTTTTGGAGGGAGTAAGCCAAATCCCTCACTTTTTGTAAAAAAAATTTTGGAAGACCGACAGAGAGGCGAGTAAAAGTAAAAGAAGGAACCACTTGGCCAAATAAAAGAGTATGGTTTAAAAAAAATAAGATGACTGTTGTACATCTGGGTTCCAAGATCTTTGTAGTTTTATCGACAGGTCTGTGCCTACCAAAATTTTTTCTATTCGCAGTAAGCGCTACCTGCTTTTTCACTTCTATTTCTAGGCTTTTGGCTTGCATGTCAAATATAAGAGGAAGTCCTCAAGAAGAAGGTTAACCACTTTGTTGTACTCTAAAAACCACTACTATAGACCTTTAGAACAGTAAACTATAGAACTTCGTCAATGGATGAATCCACCAAAATTTATTTTTAAGTAATAAGCGCTGCCTGCTTTCTTCACTGTTACTCGGTGAGGCTTCTGGCTTGCATGTCGAACATAGAAAGGAGTCCCTAAAGCCAGTTGACCTTTCTACAAACTATTCTAATAGTTTATACAACTCTTCAACAGACTTCTTATTTCTCCTTTTAGTTGGTAATTTTGGTCCAAGTGATCGTCGGAAAGAGTTGATTAGAGTTTTTTATGATTGGTTAATTTATATTTGGTAGATGCAAAATTCACAAATATAGTAGATGTTTAGAAACTCTTCTATTAATCAGTACCGTAAATGGCCATATAAAAGACCCCCTTGATAGTAGACCCCTCATTAATATACCTGGGTCTAAACCAGGGTTAAAAATTTAGTGGAATGTAAGAAACCCAGTGTTTTTTATTAGTAATTTATATTTAACAAGAAGAAATCCACCCATTACTATACCCCCTCTCCGAACAATATACCCCGGGTATAATTCAAGTTTTTTAATTGGTGGAATGTAACATACCCGGGTCATCTATATGGCCATTTATGGTAAGTGCAATATCACATAAACAGTATGTGTTTAAAATTTTTTATAGAAAAATCTCCAAATTTTCAAATTATAATAGCTGGAATGCATCATAGTTAGAGTTAGAACATATAGGCCAATTTACAACAATTGGGCTCTGAATAGAGTCACTAAATTTGGTTCAAACTCCTTTTTTAATTTTTTTTTGATTGGTCTAATGAATTATTAAAGTGATTGTTTTAATTTAATAAGGATTTATTTTACACTATTATGCAACAAGAATATAACGAACTTATATCAAACCTATTAGATTATTTTAAAACCCATTAGATTAGAAAGCTAACAATTATCAGGTAATTTTCTATAGGGGGAGAAGGGTCAAAAAAATTAAAATTTTATATATAAGACCTAATCATTTATATATTAAAAACTGGGGAGATAAGCCTCTAATAAAAAAAAATTAGATGATAAATAATACTGCTCTTATTGGCCTGAAGCTACTAAGACATATTGTTTAACTTTGTTATTATTATAAGTAAATGTTCAAAATAAACCTTTCACCTCAGTCTTTCAGACAATTGTATTGTCAAATAAACTGTTCCACTATGTGCATCAAAAATTTTCTTCTGCATAGTGTTGCATATTGGCCCATATAATTAGTGCTAGGTTAGGGTTAGCAAAAGCTATAGGCTATAGTAAAAATTATCAGCTAGGCACTTTTTACTTAATGAACAACTATTGTTTCATTAGTAAAATTCTTAGTGATCTTGGGCAAAATCGATCAACCCGGCTCTTCCGACCAGAGTTCTGAGGCTTCCGACCCGGAATTTTGGGATCTCCCTGTAGGAGTTGTGTCCGGAGACTTTCCCGTCCGGAAGGATCGTCGATCACATGATCTCGGAATTTTTTCGCAGGATATTGCATATTTTGTTATTTTATTATTTTCACTTTTTTTAATATTTTATATTTTTTAAAAATTCTGTGCTTAAAAGAAATTTTTTGCAGTTCTCTAATTACCAGATATTTATGTGCAATAATGTTATAACGGAATTTAAATTCATTATTAAAACTTATTATATACGAATTTAGTAAAGCTTTACACTAAAACAATAATATTACATTTAGATCAAATACATACACATGAATTGGACCAAGTTTTGCAAATAAAATTCATCATATTAAAATCAAAACATTATTATTGTGTGAAAGTAAATAATTCCTTATCACTCAAATCACAGTTCATGCAGGAAGCCAAACTTTAAAATTCATAACTAGCATTTTAATTAAAAGAAAACTATAATACACGTAATACGATTAATAAAATTCGCGAGATTTGACGAAACTTGAATGCAGAATTCAAGGCTTACCCAAGGAGTGTCATTTGGATCATAACGCCTTGGTGGTCTTTGATACGGCACTGGGACACCATTTTCCGTAAACCAATCTCCCTGATCGTTTTCACTCCCTCTAATTGGAAAAAAGATACCTAATTCCCAATTATTAATTCTTAACTGAGGCCCTTTAGTCTCACGAGAGGTAGATATCTTCCCCCTTGAAAACAAAATTAGAACTTAAATTTAAGCTGTAATTTATCTTACATGATAATGCTTGATACATAAACATACCAAGCGGAACTTGTAAAATTGTGGCTTCTATAAAGTAGAATATATAAGTAAGAGAATACATTTGCTTCATTTCTTTAGGAAAATATGAATATACGCAGTGCTGTACATTTTGACTGTTCCAAGCTTTTTTTGCTTTGTCCCTCTCCAGGACGTCCATCTCGTCCCATCAATATTCCCGAAAAAAATAATACAATTAATGTAAATCTTAATAGATCGTGAGTTATTGACATTTTTTAAAACCTTAATTTTGTCCAAACTGTCTCATGTACAACACTGCATATACGTACCCACAATAATACCATCCTCTAATAGGATTTATGCCTTGGTCATTGATCGTAATTTGTGAATCTATATTTGTTTCCTCTGATACATAAGATTTTCGTGTAAATTCACTTGAACCACGAATAACATCGCTGTTGAGTTTATTTGTCTTTTGACGCTTTTGTGAATCTTTTGGCTGTTCTTGTTGAGTATAACGTGCCAGGACGAACTACAAAAAGTTTCCATGTATAAATGTCAATAGAAAGTCGTTTATGGATCAATCATGACAAATTTACTTTTGAATGCGTCAAAATTCCATCTCGTTTGGATACACAATTTCTAAATCAATAACACATCAGCAATGAATGTTTAAGAATTACCAAGTGAATTTCCCACTTACCTAAGAATTTCTTTAGGAAAAGTATCCTTGGTATAATTACTCTTTCCAAAAAAGAGTGCAGCACCGGCCTTAGCATGAATAATGAGATATTGTTAGTAATAATTTACAGTGCAACCAGTGAAATAACCGTAGTTACCGCTTTCGGATATTTAGATGACGAAACAGTACGATTAGACGGATAAACCATTGTCATTTGAGGTAATAGCCTCTCAACTCCTTGACTCTTTTTAGTACGCGGCTTTGAAATTTCTGGATCAATCCCACTTGCAGATCGATGAAACTCACGTAGAAAATCAGCGTTAAGACCACCAAGAGTCGAAGTCTATCACATATATATTAGTTATATAGCATATCGAGGATTATACCGAAATAATAATAATACAGTAATTCATCTTACTTGGCATTCTAATATAATATTTTCATTTGGGCCACAGATTTCCTGGACAACTTTGCACAAACGCCCATGACCATATTTTTTGATGTTTTCAATCCCTTTGTATACACCCGGTATAGAAGCAACAAGTTTCGCCTTCATGATTGACATTATTGAATTAAATTATTATGAATCATCTACTGTATTTAACCGAAATTCAATGTCAATCTCACCTTTGCTCTTGAGAAATCATATTGCGGAAGTTTATTAACAATATGATTTTTAAGACCCATTGCTAAGATAAAATTTTTGATATCTTGAGCGAATGGATGAAGATTGTCATTATTTGAATCCGTAGCCTGAACTTTAGGGAAGTCTTGAACGAATATAACATTTTCATTGGTCTCCCAATCATAACGTATTAAATTTCCTGAAGCGACAACTACTCTCATCCATCCATCGAAGAATAATAACATTAATTTTGCGTGAAAGCACCCAATTGGTGCGTTCGCAAGTGGTGGATGAACAAGTAATACATTGGTACCCGGCAAAATGTACACTCCCTCCTATACGAATAGTAAATGATCCCATTTTTATATCAATTAGCATCATCTTTATATGAATACTAGATTTGATTAAATCGCCTTACAGCTTCTTGCTCAGAGTCCCAATGCTTTGCAATTACGATAAGAATTTTTTCAGGTAATTTGGTTAATAGCCACTCCAAATCAACAGCTAACGCGCATAGGAACGCGTCTTTGAGATGGTCCTTTTTTAAGAAAGATCACGTAAATGATTTGAATATAATTAATTGTTAAACAAATTCTTTCGATTACACTATTACCTTTTGAAGCAAATCCTCAAGTTTAATGTAATCGCCATCGAAACCTGATACGTACGTCAATTTCGTAGCACCATCCAAATATTTAGGTTCTAATAAATTCCAATAGAACTATTTATTATTTCTTTGAAACCCAATAAATCTTTTTCTAGTGTTATAACCTTACCAGTAGAACTACGATTTATACGCGAGTCCAAGGAGTCCGAAGAGCTTCCCACACATTTGATAGTTCCTACTACGTGTGACATACTTCTTGTTTGAAGGTCTTTTTCGAAGAACTAATTAAACGGTATAACGCGATTCATGAATGACAATTAGCCAATAAAATCGCTGAATTTTTTAATTGATTAATTTATATACGTAGCATTAAACTGAAATGTATTCACATTACGCGATCCACATTTAGCAAGTATATATATATATATTTACATCAGTATTGATATGATATATTGAGCAAAAAAACCTGTTTTCCCAACTCTACGTAGTATGTAGTAAGGATAGACTTACAGTTTGTGCTATATCATTTACTACTATATCGTAAAAATTTAAGATTTACGCAAAGTTGTGACTGAATTCTTCTATTCATAGCATGGTCTATATTGCACAGTATATATTATATCATGATTGTCAACTTTATCTTAAATATCAATATTATATCAAAAATGATTAAATATCGACTTTTTGAATCATTTCAAATATAAATACGTATAAATGTTGTGCCTAAGCTGCATTCTTGCGTCAAATTACAACTAACGCATCTCGACGTAATTTGTCATTATATATATAGTAATTTTTTAGGTGTGTTAATTGTACGTATTAGATGCTTGTTAGTATTAACAGATATTTCAAATAAAATGACAAAACGTAATTAAATCAGAATATGATAAAGATGGCTTGATATTGCCTTTATTTATTTTCAATATTTTAGTTCTATTTAATTTTCTTGAAATTCATTACTATAAAGTCTACTTTTATCCAAGATATTTAGACTAATATATGTAGTAACATATCCTTTCTAAAAAATTATAATAAAATTTGTTATAAATTAAATAATTTTTTTACAGTATACTGTTTCTATTAATAACAGTTTGTTATACTTATCTGTTATATATATACTGTAAAGCAACAATTTAGTTAATTACAAGTTGTTAAAGAAAAATAATAGTTGATTGCAGATCACGAATTTGATGCATGCGATAAATTAGAGCCACAAAAATTTCAAGACGTTAGTACGCTTAGGATAATAACACTATTGAAATAGCTAATATTATTACTAATCTGCAATTATTAGTTAAGTGGCTAAGGCAATAACAATTTAACAGCTTAGCCGAGCCATAAAACTTTCATCACATACAAATCAAAACAAGTTAAAAAAAAAACCAAGGAAATAACACAAATTTGTATAGTAACTTGCTTTCATTCATTAAAAGTTTCCAACATAAAATTTTAGGCAAATTATTGTCTTGTATTAATATTAGTATAAATGTCTAGGTAAATGTTTAGGATCAACGCTGAAGTGATAACGGACCGATAATTTATTCGCCATAGTACACAAAATATATATTAGTCAGACGTGACAATCTTGAGAGTTACGATATTTTAAGGAATACACACGAATTATATATGTATACATTCCTTGAAATAACAGCAAATCACAAGATACCTGATAAAATTATAATCCTAATATGTATCTGTGACTCCCGGGCATATTTGTTTCATTTAGAAAAAACTTTATCTAATAGATTTTAGAGTATTGGAATCTAATTAATCATCAATCTCAAGATCAAACTCTATAACGTCTATCTAAGCTAGAAATGATGAATCATTGGAGGTTTGAAGTACTTCATCATCTCCATCAATATCTGCAAAAATAAAAATATGATTAGTTTCTTTTTTTCATTGATAACAGTGGTAAAAAAATAAATACCAAAATACCTATGTAATCATTATCAACAGTTGATGACTGTGTAGAAGTGTCACCATGCTCAGAAGCATTGACCCTTTAACAAAAAAAAGTATAATTTAAAACGAAAATAGTAATGTATGTCACAAATCGAATTGAGATCTGAATCAACATATTTGTCATAATGGGCTAATCATACAGTCAAACTTCTCTAAATGCAACTTTTAGGGATCATTTTTGACATGCATTTAAAGAACAAATAAGAAAACTGCATTTATATATCAACTATATATGTTAAAATTTGTGTTGCATTTAGAGAGATTGCGCTTAAAAAGGTTCCTTGTACTGATTTGATGGTGTATTCATTGCCTAATATAACCCATCAGTTTACAGTATATGATAGTGCAAACATTTCAAGCCAGTTCACGAAAATCCCATTATGAAATATGAAATATATTCGATATAATAACCAATTAAATCGTTTATGTCCAAATAAAGCAATAACTGCATTAATGCGTACCCATTAGACTTAGTCTGTTCAAAGAGATGTGTTTGCTTTAATTCATCTGTCAGACCCGTACCGTTTATGTGCGACATTGAATACGAATGTTTCAAGGGTGATTGACTACGATATGGGCTGTCAGAATTTGAAGAAGGTGCAGGGCTTTGTGATCTTGAAGCTTTTCCTGGTATCACTGAAATAAAAAAATTTAATATAATTATTGTAATAGCCTAAATTATTGCCTCTATTCCATACTTACATTTCAACTGCGTAAAAAATGAATAAAAATAAATATTCAATGAAGCATGACAAATGAATTATTAATTATTAATACCTTTGTCACAACTGTTGAAACAAAATTTGGAGCTTCGACTGTGTCCGATACTGCGATAATAAATATGAAAGAAATTATTATCTTTACATTGATAAGTATCCAACATTTATTTATATACAGTAGTACTTGCAGGATGACTTTTGTCTTCTCAACTTGGAAAATTTAGCTGGCGATGACGCCTACATATTTAGCAGCCATATATTTAAAATTTGGAAAGTTTATATGCAATATATAATGAATATACACGATATGCTTACTCTTGATTTTCCGTTGGATCTCTTGCCTGAAATAGAAGACATTGAGTGTAAATAACATGAGAAAATAGACTAGGTGCTAAGAAGAGGCCAAATTACTAATTTTTTTTAGCTTGACTAATCCAAGGTTAATTTAGAAGCATTTTTATATAGGAAACAAGTGAATAAAATTTTGCTTAAAAGGTTATATTTTTATGAGCTTATGATATTAAAATTAATTTTATGCAAACATTATTTTTTGTTAATTTGATCCTTTTTTATAGCACCTAGCCCAGATAAACTGCCTGTTCAATCAAAATAGGGAAAGGGAAGTACACACGTTTTTTTTCAACATATAAATCGTCATCCGAATCACTCTGATTTATGTTATCTTCGGAGTAAACGGGAGTGTATGGTGACGAAGAGTTTCGTTCGCTACTTAGTCTGAAATTAATTTGAAAATCGCGTCCTTAAATAAGTTTTTAGAATAATATATGATCAGTTGAATAAATTTTGCAAACATTACCTTAGATTGGCAACCCGACTTGAATTTCTGCCCGCCAAACCCATACACTTTTCAAGATGTGGCGCATATCTTTTTGATGGATAAGGACGTTGGCAGTTTACACATTCAAATGTTGGAGAGTTATTTTGTTGAGGATGGTTGCCAAAAATATCCAATCCCGGTTGAACCACTTAAACGAAGATGCATAATCAGAGAAAAAGTGGTGTACATGAAAATGATATCTTCACATTCTGTCACATACCAAAAGAGCGACACCTATATGCCAATAGTGATGATAATAGCGTATTAGCAGAAATTGCAATAATGTTGTGATAGTTATTGACTCACTCAGTATTGCATATTTGGCATATGGATCCTGATAATTATTGACTCACTCAGTATTGCATATTTGGCATATGGATCCTGATAATTTTGCCTCTCGATGCGCTTCAAATATTACATCTAATGTACATTCATCTAACAGATCACAAAGTATGGAGAATGCCTACAATAAAAGATAATTCGAATCAGCTGTTTCTCGAGCTCAACAGAGAATAACATTTGACTAACCAATGCAGCCTTAGGAGATATATTTGTTGAAGTTTCGGGCTGTTCGAGTTGTAAAGGTGTCGAAAATTCAGTATTTAACCCCCTGGACATATTTACAAACAATTCATTTTGAGGTTTACGTATAAATAATTGTTTTTTTTTGATCAGATAAAACTTACTCTTCGATATCTTCATTTCCATTACTTTGTTCGCTAAACGACTCTGGTGATGGATCCGAGACAGACATTTATGCACTCTCCGGGGAAAACGGGAACTTTTTATGCGATTTCGTTAACCGTTGAAAATCAAAGTTGAGACTTACGTCTTATTGATTAGACAAGTAACCATAAGGTAAAACTGGTTGGTACCACTATATCGCAAAAAAATTTCTTATATAAACATTAGCTGACTATTAAAGGAAGAGAATGCATTTTTTTTTAACAAATTCTTGCATCACCTAAGAATCTTAACAGTCAGACATAATAAATTCCCCGATATCAATATCACGGGGAATTATTACTTATACCTTAATTGGTAATAATCCGATATCAGTATTAGATATTACGTACGTAGCATGAAGTAATAGCAGATGGATATAACGTGATGTATACGTGGTATTAAATAACTGATAAGTTGTGTGGAGATACTGGTAACTTAAGACCAAGCTAAAGACCAGATCAATGCTCACACTAACAAATTAAATTATACTAGGAAACGGTTTAAAAAAAAAACCATTGTAAGTCCGGAGCAGTTAAAAAATTTAAAAAAATAAAATAAAATTTTTTGACGCGTTTACTTTTTCATTATCGAGCGAAGATTTTATACAAGAACCAATCGTTGCAGAAAATCTAAAACAAAAATGTTGGAATTATATGGTATTACAATTATTATACCGTTATAATACCAAAATACTGTAGTATATAGTATGGTAAAAATATCAAATATTATAATTTTGTAAATTTTACAAATCAAACATTTTATATAGTTTTAAATAATACACTATTTTTTTTGTTCTAAGATTTTATATGCAAAATGTATAATATTCCTAGAACAGCCTGATTTATATAATAATTTAGAGAGCAATATTTTTTAAATCATCTAATTGGTAAATTTGCTAGTTAAAATTTATATATATCGGCCAGTGTTGGCATTGGACATATTATGTCCAATGCCAACACTGCTGTATACGTATATTTTATACATATTCACCAGCTTATTTTTTTAGAGTAATATTTTTGATTATTTTTTTTAATAGTAACTTTTTATCTACTAGTTTTTTTTAAATAATTTTAAATTATTCAAATATAATTACAAGATTTTGAGGATTAATCTATATATTTGTGTGTATTAATCAGGGTCTTGATGTAGTAGTTATCGTAACAATAATTGTACTGTACAGCACTGACTAGGATATTTTTCATAGTTTTAATATCATTTTATAAGGATCTCGAAACTAAATAAATATAGATCTATAGTCCAGTGCAAAAAGATTTGTACCTCAAATAGCTCTAATTAAAATATTTTTTGTTTAAATTAATTTTTAATTTTTTTAATTTAATATAATTACAGTCATTCTCCTCTATAGTCACCTCCTACGTAATCACAACTTTTATATAATCACACAAAACTTTGAAACAATTTATTAATAACTTTATTAAAAAATACCTCCATATAAGCACATTATAATTATAATCACATTGTTATAGAACGAATTTATTATTAGTTTATTATTTTATTATTTATTAATTATCTTAGAATATTATTATTATTTTGTATTATTATTAACATGTCGCTTAGTCGCTTAATCGCTTAGTCGCTTAGTCGCTCAGTCGCTTAGTCGCTTAGTC
>CAJVPY010002328.1:0-16476 GCA_910591965.1 Dentiscutata erythropus | reverse complement strand
TAGAAGTAGGAGGTAATATGTATAATCTGCTAGGATTTAAGTGGATTGAGTTTGGGAAGATATTACCAAAATTTAAAATGAGATAACTCAAAAGAAGGGATCGGCTCTTAAAAGAAGTCTTTCTTTTGTAAATTGGCATATATATTTGCACTATGCAGAAGTAAGAGAAAGTATATTCTGCCCGAACATTGGTGGAATAAGTCTAGAAAGAAAGTAAAATATAATCAGTTCGAACGTAGGTAGCTGAGTACCAAGCTATAGCAGGTTTTTAAATACGGGTATCACTGTATATAGAGCTTGTTGGCAACATCAATGCGATAACCATACTTGGGCACTTTTATAGCAGCTGGGTATTGCCTAATCTGTAAAGTTAGATAGTTAGTTTTGCAAAATTTTGTAAATTGCTAAAGTTTCTAATAAATTAGTGCGAGGTTATCAAAGGAAAAAAAAAAAAAATTACAGTACATCATCAACTGAAATCAGCTACCCATCATGATCACTAATTTCTTTAAGACCTTCCTCTTCTTAATATCTAAGCAAGAAGATTCTATAATCCTTGTCTCAAGAATGACAAGTATATTAAAAAAAACTAAACTAAAAAAGGAAGTAAAAAAAAGGTGGAAAAACTAAAAAAATCTAAATGAGAACCAAATACAAAAAGAGAAAAATAAAATGATAGAAAAAAAAAAAAGACAAAAAGAAAAAGCAAAAACCATAAAAGTAATGGGTACACTGATGCTTAGGAAAACACAAAGTTTCAGTTAAAAAATTATTTAATACTCCATAAAACAATCCCCACCTTCGCCTTACTTCAGTATTAAAATAGTTCTTATTATGTGAGGAATACAAAATTTTTCTTGTTTACCCATAGATACAAAACCAATTGGTTAACCTTTGTTTACATACTACTCGTATATGTTCTTCAACAGTTGTTAGATGTAAAGCACCTAACTTCCTCATGACACCTCCCGATTCGGTAATATAAGCAATATCAATCTTTTAATAAGAGTATATCGAAATTCCTACTTTTTAGAAAAAATTTTGAGAAAAATATCAAAAAACCCCAGTAGGAATATGTAGAGTGGTTTTTGGGGTTAATTACTTCAAATCTTCAAGGAATGTCTTTAAAAAAATTATTTGTTGTTCCCTTTTTCTTTAATGTCTCTCAGTTGCTTTGTTAGTGAAGACTGCTTTTTATACCAAGCTTGTCAACACCAAAATTTTGTATACAAGAACACAACTTCTAGCCAGTTATCTTGTATACCAATGCTTTTAGCTTGCATGCCGAATATGTCAAAAGAGTTTCCAGAGAGAAAATAAAACCTGGTTGGACCTTTGCAAGAACCACCCGATAGTCATGTCAACTACTCCAACAATTTTTTGTTTTTTGTTTAGTGGAAAATTTGGTAAAAGTGATCATCAGGGAGAGTTCGAACTATCTAACGCTTTATTTTGTTTTAAAATCTCTATTAAACTACTTCTAAGTGTTCTATCTATGACTATTTTATTTATTAAACAAATTTCTTACCTTGTATAATCTATAACTGGTGCTTCTTTTCTCTTAACTTCCAGTATTTCTCTCATAGTTACTACTTCTCTTTCTATTTTTTTTAAAATGCTTTTTCTAAAGAATGTATATTAAAAATCATTTGTAAACCACTTTTTAATTTTTGTACTAGGTTTGATATATTTTCTAGTTTTTTACATTTTACTTAGATAAATGCTTGGTTTTTAATGCATCGTAAGAATTTTTGTTCTACCTCTAAATGTGGTCTAATTGTCTCTATATAATTTTCTATTTTGATATATTTTTCTTTTTTTTCTATAATTTTCCTAATTCTAACCTGTATTTGATTTTTATCTTTCTACATAACTCATTCTTTAAATCTTTTATCCTCTCTGATTTTCTTTAAATTTAATTTGGATGCATTTGGATTATTTTTTCAAGCTTGTATATTGGTTTGACTTCTTTTGTTATCGAGTCATCAATTATTTCTTTTTCTAATATCTCAAACCAACTTACCTTTTCTCTTTTAAAGCAAAGTTGTTTATCAGCTTAATTTGTTTTCCAAATATACATTGATTTACTATCTATTGTTAGAAGCTGCGATGATAACTATAATTCTTTTCTGCTAGCATTTGTTTCTTCATAACAAAACTTGTCTTTTTTTAGAATTCTTGAAATTTCATAATTATTAGCTATTTGAAAAAGATTTATATCCCATCTTTTTATAAAATTACTATCTTCTATTATGAAACCTAAAGATTTTGCTTGCTGCAGAATTTGTATACCCAAATTTCTTATTTAACTTTCCTTTTGCTAAAAGCTTATAATTTGTTAGAATATATTTAGTTGAGCCTGTTTTGTGTTGACCTTGTTTTAACTTTATTACTATTGATTTTTCTAACAAACCACCTGTATTTAGTTTTACTATAAGTTCTAAAAAATGGTGTTCTATATATTAATTCCAAAGGCTTTTGAAGTTTACTATCTCTGGATGTTTTGTTATCACATTTGCTGCTGTAGATAGTATTAACATTTTCCATTTTGTAAGACAAATCATGGGTTAATATATTCTATTATATTGAGCTTTGGTTAAACATAAGAGTATAAGTCTATACTTTAGTGCAGTGTTGTACATGGGACAATTTTGGACAATTTTGAACATTTTTTTAAATTAAAATTACTCAAAATTTTATTAAAATAATCTATCTTAATTTTTCACCAATGAGTCCAGCATCTAAAAAAATATATAATTATATGTTTTTTTAAATTATTTTATTGATTAGTTAAACATAGGACATAGGCTTGGACAATTTTGGACAATCTTGGACATTGGACATTTTACATAGTGTGGACACATCCTATGTACAACACTGCTCTAAGTGTGGATACAAGAACTATATTGTTTATATATACAATCTGGCTGAGTGACATTTTTTTATATTTGAGTAAGCCTGTTATTTTGTTTACTTCCTTTTTTGCCTTATATATCTGATCTTTGCTAGTTCTTTATTGAGATCCAAACCTAAGAAAACACAACAATTTTGTTAAACCTTTTATCAGAATCTTTGTTTTTGGGTTTCCGGCCTCGATTTTGTTTGGGTTTATCTTAATATCATTAGTTCATAAAATTTGTTTGATATGTTGATTGTCTCTTGCATACTTTTCTGATCATGTGTTACCCATGTTGTGTCATCCACATATACTAATACACCTATTCTTAGCTTTTCACTTTCAACTTTTCTGTTAGCATCTATTATATTATCTTGCATTTCTAGCCTAATTTTACATCTTGAACTCTACATAGAAGTGGATTATAAAACATTCTTCAGACCAAGAGCAACAAAACCTTCTCTTGGTCTATAGTATCCTATCTCCTGCTTCAAATAAATCTGTATTGCCAAATTCTGTTATGATGCTAAACTTTTTGTTTTTATATAGATATAGTATAAAGTTCAAAGCTTTGGTAAGAGTTTAAGTCTTTCTAAAGCTTTTCTCAATGCTATTATGCTTACTGAGTTGAAGACTTTCTTCATGTCTTAGTACACAATCTATAATTCTTTTTTTTTTTCTAATGCTTCTTCAATTATATTGTTCATAATGTATACTAGAGCTATTGTGTTTTTTCTAGAAAAACTTGCAAAATTTGCATTTTTTAATATATTGTTTTCTCTTATAACTTTGTCTAACTTTACTTGTATGATTTTGGTTAATATTTTTTTACATGTTTCTAGTAAGACTATAGGTTTTGTATTACTCAAATTATACTCCCAGAAGTTTCTCTTGGGTATTAAATATAATTGACCTACTTTCTACTTGTCTGAAATTTTATTATACTTCAAGATTTTGTTTATGAATATTATCGCTTTTTCTGTTGCTTTTGCAAATAATTTTTTGAATAATATATAACCAATACTAGATATACCAGGTACTGTTTTATTTTGTATTTTTTGTAAAGCCTAACAACACTCCTTATTATTAATTGAACTTAATATGTTCTCATACTAGTTCGGATCTATATCTCTTTTTGGCTTATATTCTTTTTGCCACTTTTGGCTCATTTTTTTGAATTTTTGTTTTCTTCTTCTGAACTGATTTTGGAAGTGTGATATTACTTGCTGCTTTACTTCATTTTTATTACTAATAAGTTCTTAATTCTGGTAGTGAGAACCTTCTTCCAAAAGTACTCTATCTAGCAAAATTTTGTTATATAGTCTGTTCAGAAAACTTTGTAGCATCTTTTTTCTTTTTTCATTATACTAAAGTGTTGTTTTACTTTGAGACTAATTTCTTTCTCTTTTTTTCTATGCTTGTTCTCTTCTATCTTTTTTTTTAAAACTTTACCTCAATTTTTAAGATCAGATACTTCAACCTGGCTTCAAAGTTTAGATATAAGTGGAATTTGTGTTTGATATAATTAGTTTATATTTCCAATTTGTGTATTAAGCCTTAACTGATTCTTAACACTTATTTTTTCTCTATTTATCTTTTTGTAGCTAATACAAAAACTTGATTTCTTTGTATACTTCATTCTTAGAAACTAAAGTTTTGGCCTACATCTTAGTTTTTTTGACATTAATCCAGAGGATATGTTTTATTGCTGCTTTTATCATTGCACTACTTATAATCTCCCACTCTTCATTAATTTCAGACTTATTCTTTTGGACATTTTCTTTGGGCAAAAGAGTTAATTTACTTCTTAGTGTAGCATCTACATGCTTGCTATAGGATTTCCAATTTTCTTCTGTTGCTTTGTGATATAAGAAAACTCTTCTCATTGGTCTATTTCTATTCTTTTTTCGGAGTTTACCATATTATAATATTGCACCTGTTTTTATTTCTGCTTATATAAGCTTATGGTCGCTTTTTGTTAAAATGTCTGTATCTTTAATTTCCACTTTTATAATTATATCTTGAAAATCTTCTCCTAGCCAGATATAATTTATTCTTGATACAAAATTGTCTTTTTGCCAGGTATATTCTTTTTTGTGGAGATTTATGTGCCAAAAAGAGTCTATAAAATTTTTATTTCTAAGCCACTCAATTAAAGTTTTGCCTAACTCCTGATTTTTGCGACCAATATTGTTTAAGTCTATAACTGTACTATCTATTGCATTAAAATCTCCTATGATACAAACATATGTGTTGATTCTATTTTTGCATATTTCTCTAATTATCATATATTGAGTTTCTCTATTGATTTTTTTATTAGCAAGTAGTAAGTATACTATTCAAACTTGAAAGATTATCTTTTTGAAAAAAAATTCTATTTTAATTATATTGTTATATTAGTATTACATTAGTATTTTAAATTTTCTATTATTCATCTATATGTAACTACTAAATGTAGTATAAATATTATTTAACCAATAGAATTCTTAGTATTAGTTTTATTAGTATAGTTTTTATAGTTTTTCATTTAAACCAATAGTTAACAAGTAATTAGGTCTTGTTGGTTAGTCTCTTTGGCTAGTCTCTTTGACTAGTCTCGTTGGTTAGTCTCTTTAGTTAGTCTCTTTAACTAATATCTTTGACTAGTATCTTTGACAAGTCTCATTGACAAGTCTCTTTGACAAGTCTTATTGACAAGTCTTTTTGACAAGTCTCTTTGACTCAATAGTACAATAATACGAACTATAATTAGTAATTATTTAGAATTGTAAAAGATATATAAACCCGGCCTTTTTGCCTAAGGCTTGGGTAAATTTTGTTTTAGATTTTGTCTTTGATTTGGTCTTAGACTTAGACTTGGTCTCTTGTACTTTCTTCTTTTTATCTAATAAACTGATATTATCTTGTGAAATACTTATTTTATATTTTGTTATCTTCTTTTATAGTAGAATTATTGTCTTTTTATTGTTCTTTTATTATTCTTTTACTATTTTGTTTTTCTTTTAGTGTTCACTTCACGTTATTCACATTTCTTACCCTTTGACACTAAGTCAAGTAATATAGTTTACTGCCACCAAAGTCTACTATATTACAGTTTGGCGACGACGGCAGGACCTCAAAAACTTGTTGTATCTATATGTGATTTTTAATTTACTTTTCTTTGTTTTATTTTACAAATTATTTTATTTATTAGTTGTTTCTTTCTTACAATATCTTATTGATTTTTGAATTACTTCTATTCTATTTTAAATCTATACTTTGAATATCTTCTATTACTTTTATATAAGTTTTTATAAACAATATTATTTTTTTTTTATATCTTATTTCTATTTATAACTACAATCAATTGGATCTTTTGACTTTCAAGTTATTGTATTATAACCTTTCTATACATGCAAACTTTTTCTCAACAAAACTTTAATTTTGCTTGGAAATACTTTGAATATATTCCTACTGACAATCAATACTTTGAACTTTTTCAACAAATTGAAACTGCTATTTTTTCTTTTCAATCTAATATTCCTTTATCCTCTAAACAAACTTCTCTTTTTTTTGAATATTCTCAATTTTGTGGATTTTCTTGAGCTAACAGAAAAATCCCCAAAACTAAAACATATTGGGATCAAGAAGAAATAGTTGACCAAGACTTTAATACTTCTCATACTCCAATATATTATTTTGAAGCTCCTAATCCTGATAATCCAACTGGTACTATTTATCAACTACCTAATCGTCAACCTCAACAACCAAAAGTTCATTTTTATATTTCTGCTGAATTCTTTAATCTAAATTGCTATGAACAAGAGATTCAACAAGGAACATTTTCTAGTGACGGCATAAAGGAACTTTTTAAATTTCATCAACAAAAAGGATTTACTATCTATTTTGATTAATATTGTATGAATATTACAACTTATCGACAACAAATTCACGATCACAACTTTGTTCATCAAACTAGTAGATATTTCTCTTGAGGCAAACTTAGAAGGAAACCTGATCCTAGTTGTTTAATTTGCTATCCTTTAGAAAATAAATCTATTTCTAATTATTTTATTCGCTTTTGGTCTTGGTTTTCTAAACATTATAATGCAGAAGCATATAACGGAAATACTACTTGTCTCTTTCATAAAGCATATTTAAAAGCAAACATAGCTGAATTTAGACAAGCTTTAGAAAATTTAATTACATCTATTCGATATTATAATCACAATCCATCAAAAAAGTTTAATCTCATTGTTGCAGATTTATCTAATACTTGGCAAGAAACTCACGGTTTTCAAAACTATACTCCATCTATCACTAGCTTACATACACCAGACATGTCTCAACAGGAAGAAGACCAACCTCAAGTAATAATTAACAATATTGCCGAAAATGATAATGCTGAAAGAGAGAGTAGAACCTCTTCTAGAATGATTATTCATGATGATCTGTCAGTAAATAATATAGAACCAGGTCATAGAACATTATTGGAACAAGTAGATAAACTAGAAGAAGAGGAAGAACATAAACAAAATCCTCAAATATTAATAAAACTTTTACAAGGATTGACTACTGTTTTAGAAAAGAAAAATGGTACTAAAGAGATAAAAATTATTAACTACTCTACCTTTAAAAGAGGAAATGAAGATCCTATTGCTTGGTTGGATGTATTTGAAGCTGCTACTGTAGCCAATAAAATTTTGGATGAAAGAGCATTAGAAATAGTCCCTAACTATTTGAAAGATGTTGCTCTTACTTGGTATTATAAAGTAAGAGATTGAATTGAATATTGGCATGATTTAACTAATAATAATACCAAGAGGAAGTTATTTTGTCTCTTATTCGAAGCTCAAT
This sequence comes from Dentiscutata erythropus, assembly GCA_910591965.1. NCBI lineage: Eukaryota > Fungi > Glomeromycota > Glomeromycetes > Diversisporales > Gigasporaceae > Dentiscutata > Dentiscutata erythropus. The sequence continues at coordinate 8,744 of CAJVPY010002328.1, read as the reverse complement.
TTCAAAGTTTACATAAAGTAAACCAATGGTTCTATGAATTAAGAAATAGAAAACAAAAACCTGATGAGACTATAGAAGATTATTTCTTTACTTTAGAAGAATTATAGAAGAAAGTAGACCCTGAAAAAAACTATTCTGACTCTGATAAATATCGACAATTTATTGATGGACTTAGAACTGAATTCTATATTCCTCTTGAATCTGCTATGCTAGCAAGTTTATTTGATGCATATAATAAAGCCAAAGCTATTGAAGTAGCTTACTCCAAGGGCAATAGTTTATTAGCTTATTCTATGTTGTCTGTATCTTTACAACCACAATATTATAGTACTCCTTCAAATCATACAGATATTCAAACTATTGTAGCCGCTCAAGTTAAAGAAATAATATCTGAAACAATTCAACAACTAAAACCCTCAAATTCTATTCAATCTACTCAATTTCAATTTTCAAATAATCAGCGACCTGTTCAAAACTTTAATAATAACAACCAGAATAGAAACAATAATAACAATAACAACAATAATAATTGTCGAAGATGTCAAAAACTAGGACACTTCGCTTATCAATGTAGGGCTCCAACTTGTGGAAATTGTAATCGAATTGGTCATACTACAAGAAACTGTTGAACAAATAATAACTAGCGAAATAACAATTATAACAATAATAACAACAATTATTATCCTCCAAATAATAATAACAATTACAATAATTATCAACAGCCGCCAATGAACAATTATAATAATAACAACAGCCGACCATCTCAAAACAATAACTTTCGGCCTCCAATGAACAATAATAATAACAATAATCGACCTTATCCTAATAATAACCAACCTTATAATAACAATAATCAAATGCAAAATAGACCCCCTCCAAATAATAATAATAATGACCAAAGACAAAACTTCTTAAATTATTATGAGAATAATAACCATATTACAACTCAAAATAATATGGAAAACAATATTGGTAATAACAACTTTTTAAACTAGAAAGGACATTTCCTGAGGGTGAGAATGTCAATGATTCAAATCTCTCTGATAACTTGGATGATATAATATCAAACTATTTAAATATCTTAGACACTTATACAACCAATAATAATATTAATCATAATAATAATTTTATCAATAATGATATGGATAATAACTTGGATGAAATTTATAAATTATGGATAGAAGATGAAAATGAAAATGACATTATCGAGATTAAAGGTTTTCAAGTAAACAAAGAAGATGAATTACAAGAAGATGAAGTAAAAGATGCTCTTTTTACTATAGCTACTGTTTATGAAAAAGAAATAAATGTTCTTGTCAATACAGGTTCTAAAGGATGTGTTATATCTAAACATTTTCTTGATAAAATCAATAAAACTATTGATAGACCAGGAAATGTTCGAATGATAGATATAACAGAAAATAGAACTATATCTCTGAGAAAAGTTTTCAATGTACCTGTAAAATTTGGAAACTTGGAAATACAGTAGATATGCTTGTAACAGAATCGAAGGAATATAATGTTGTTCTTGGGAATGAATACTTAGATCAAGCTAAAGCTAGTATTGATTTTAAAATTGGTCTTATGATAGTTGGAGATGAAAATAATTTAAAATACAGTATATACCTATAACCTGTTAGAAAAAGATTGAAGACCCTAACATACTTTGTGAAATTCTTTATCAACAAGCAAAAGATAATGATTTGGAATTAGAACTAGAAGAAGAAGAAGATTTGGATGATAGTAGATATTTTTCAACTCGTATTCAAACTAACCAATACTTCACCAAGATTAATAATCAGCTTATATCTAATATAAGGATTGAAAATAGTGAAGATCCTAGGAACAATATGAATGAAATTTTCAAAATGGTTAAACCTGAAATAGAAGATATGGATCTCAAATAAAAAGTTGTAAAACAAAAGCCTAAAGAAATATCTATTACTGAAAATAAATCAACATTTATAGGAAATAATTTAAACATTAAACAAGGAACAAAAATAAAAGATTTTCTAAAAGAAAATTCTGATATTTTTGCAACCCAATTCTCGGAACTTAGACAGACCAATATTATTTACCACATTGTTTATACTAAAAACTATTTCCCTATCAAACAACAAGCATACCGAGCATCTCCTATTGAACAAGAACATATTAAAAATGAAATAAAAAAGATGGAAAAAGATGAAATAATTTGTAAATCTGAAAGTCCTTGGAGTTCACCAGTAGTATTAGTCAAAAAGAAAAATGAAAAACTTCGATTTTGTGTAGATTATAAAAAGTTAAATTCTATAACTAAGAAAGATACATATCCTCTTCCTCATATAGATGAAATGTTAGACAATTTAGAAAAAGCTAAATGGCTTACTTCTTTGGATTTAACTTCTGGATACTGGCAAGTTCAAGTAAAAGAAAAAGATAAAGAAAAGATAGCTTTTATTACAAATTTTGGTCTTTATGAGTTTAATGTCATGCCGTTTGAACTTTGTAATGCTTCTTCAATATTTCAAAGATTAATGGATATGGTTCTTAATTCTGTTTTTTGGAAATATGCTATGGTATATATCGATGATGTCAATATATACTCTGAATCATTTGAACAACATCTAGAACATTTAAATGAAGTTTTTAAACTAATAATGAAGGCTAATCTACGAATTAACCCTGAAAAATGTTATTTTTGTACAAATGAGATACAATTTCTAGAACATATAGTAGGAATTGATGGAATAAAACCTGATTCACAAAAGATAGAAAAGTTAGAAAAGCTTCCATCACCAAGAAACATTACCCAACTTAGAGCATTTATAGGACTGGCTTCCTATTATAGAAGGTTTATTAAAGGATTTGCTAAAAAGGCTGCACCTTTATATAAACTATTACAAAGGGATATAGAATTTATTTGGACCAATGAACATGAAGAAATATTCAATTGGCTTAAACAACAATTAATTACTTCTTCTATACTCCAATATCCTGACTATAATATACCTTTTATTCTCTTTACGGATACTTCTTATCAAGGTATTGGAGCTGTACTTGCTCAAATAAAAGATAAAAAGGAATATGTTATTGCTTATGCAAGCAGAACATTATCTTCTGCAGAGAAAAACTATAGTACTATTGAGCTCAAATGTTTAGCAGTAGTCTGGGCAGTAAAATATTTTCGACATTATATACATAGAATGAGATTTACTCTGATTACCAATCACAAGGCTTTACAATGGCTTTTAAACTTTACCACCATTAACGATAATAAACGGATTACAAGATAGAGACTCACTTTACAAGAATATCAGTATGATATTAAATATCGTGCTGGTAGCCAGAACCAAAATGCAAATTTCTTCTCACGTTTACCAGAATTTTACAAAGATAATAGATAATAAAAATTATAACAATTACTAAACTATCTTACTCATCTCATATATCCTACGAACGCCTCTAATACAGAAAAATCTTGCTTACAAAAAGAAGCCAAGAAATATTTTGCAGAAAATAATATTTTATATCGTTGAAATAATAAAAAGCCACAAAGAGTAATTAAACTATTCCAAAAGCCAACTATTCTATATTCTTTACATAATGAACAGGGAGTATATTTAGGTATTGAATTTACTTATAATAAAATAAAAGAAAGATTTTATTGGCCTGGAATGTATGAAGATATTAAAAATTATATACAAACATGTGATATTTGTCAAAAAAGAGAACATGAAATTAAACGCCAAACCTTATGACTATTAGAAGTAAAATATCCATTTCATAGAATTGGAATAGATATAAAAGAATCATTGCCGATAACAAAACATGGTAACAGATACATCATTGTTGCTATAGACTATTTAACAAAGTGGCCTGAAGCAAGGGCTACATCAGATGTAAAAGCTACTATAGTTGCTAATTTTATCTACGAAGACATTATTTGTAGACATGGAACTCCAGAAATATTACTTTCTAATCGAGAAAAGAATTTTATGAGTGAGATCGTAAAAGAATTGTGCCAAAAATTTCAAATTAAACATCATAAATCTTCAGCATACCGACCTCAAACTAATGGAATGATAGAAAGGTTTAATCGAACAATTGGTGAAGCCCTAGCAAAAATTACAAGCTATAAATACAAAGAGTGGGATAAAATCCTTCCTTCTGTATTATTAGCTTATCAAACTATGAAGCATAGGACTACTAAATTTACTCTATTTTCTTTGATATATGGACGAGAAGCCAAATTACCAATTGAAACTATTATAGAAACCTATTATGATGAAGATACATCATTCTATGAAGCATTATTAAAAAGAATATTTGAGATAGAAGATTTATTGATAAAACAACAGGAAGCTATACAAAATATACAAGAAGCACAACACAGTCAAAAAGAATATTATGATAAAAATCTCAAACATAATACTTTAAAAATTAGAGATAAAGTATTAGTAGCTAGATCTCATCTTAAAAATGTCTTTTCGGCAAAACTAGAAGAACAATTTATAGGTCCTTACATTATTCATGATATATTAAAATTTGGGGTTTATAAACTACGAATCTTTGATGGCAAAAAAGTAAAAGATCCTGTACATGGAGACAGATTAAAATTGTATCATGATAGAGAAATCAAAGATCTCTCTATACCTCAAATTATTATCACACAAAATAATAACACAAATTAGTAGATTGTATAACCTTAACTTTTATAAATATACCCTTTGGTCGTCAAAATTTCTTAAATTTTCAAATTTTTAAAAATTTCTCAACTTAAAAAATTTTATTATTCTTATTTAATTTTTATATATCTTTTTATATTTTTTTACTTATTTATTTCTTTATTTAAAATGGAATTACAAGTTTTTGACAATATGTTTCTTAATCAATTCTCAATTAATGCACTACAAGAATTACAACAATTCTTAAATAAATGGAAACAAGAATATAATAATGGCAAACACTTAGAGATTAACAAGGAAAAGATTATTCTCGTAGAAAATAATGAAGCTAAAATTGAAACTTCAATTAATGAAATTCTTGAATGTTCTTTTACAAGTCTTCCTGAATTTGACTTCTTCAATGAGTTTATTAATCATGAAGAATAAGATACACTATACCAAGAAAATACTATAAATCTTAATTATAATTCTTTAGTTTTCCAAAATAATATATTAGGAAATGAAGAATATAATATAGGAAAACCTTCTAAAAACGAACCTAGAGAAGAAAGATCCAATCTCGAAGAAGATAATTTAGAAATAAATCAAATAGTTCATTTGATAATGAAAACTTAACTCTTAACGAAAATGATTCTCCATTCACTAAAATAACTAGAGATTTGAATCGAAATTCAGAAGTGAACGATATACCTAGTTCTTCTTTTAATAGGAATGACGAATTAGATACTTTTAATAAAATCATTAGAGCCTATATCAAGATTAAGAAAAATACAGTAATGCAAACATATCCCATAGCTAGAAATAGTATATTATTTAGGAAAGCTCTTTGTCGATAATAGTTATAATAATCGATTAATGACAAAATTTAATAGAATTTTGTTAGAAAAGTTCAAGAAATCGGGTGCTAATCGATTACAAATTCAATAATAAATTCAGACTTAATAAATTATATAACTCAGTTGAAATATATATTACAGACTTTGGAAAATTAACACCGGAACAATTTAAACAATTAAGAAATTGAATTTTATTGAAGAAAAAAAAGAATTACAAAATACATAGATTATAGTTCTCTATGCTCAAAAACTCAATAACTTTTATAGAGACAATATTTCTTTATAGCCTCAATTCTACTAATGATCCTACATTTCTTCAACACTAAACAAGATCCTAAAGTGTCTTGACTTAATTTTCCTGCCAAATCAAGTTGTTCTTGAATGGATATCAACTCACGAGCAAAAATTTGATATTCTTGTCAGAAACTTTTAAAAAAAAAAAAAAAAAATTTTATTATTATTTCTAGTATTATTATTATTTTTATTATTATTAGTATACCTTTGTTCTTCGGTAAAATCTAGACCTTCAAGTACATAAGGATAAGTAACTACTTCTGGTTGGACAACTTCTACGGTAGTTGCTCCTTCCTGAACAGTTGCTTCTTCTTGGACTTGTTTTTCATCAATCATCTCATCATCGGAAATAACAATAATTTCTTTATTATTATTATTATTATTATTATTACTATTATTATTATTATTATTATTATTAATATTATTATTAATATCATTATTATTATTGTTGTTATTACTTTTATCGGTGTTATTAATATTATTATTATCATTATCATTATTATTGTTACTATTATTTCCAATATGATAATAATAGCATTTAAGGTGGGCCCGAGTATAAGAATGTTTAGTCATTTTTAAATAAAAAATTTTTTAAAAGAAAAGCAAAAAAAAATCAGGTGAAAGCGACAAGTATATGCAGTGTGATATACAGCCCAACTTAAATTCTGAAAGATTATCAAACCCACGAGGACAAATTAAACAATATTATTAGACAATCTATAACCAAATTTAGATCTTCAAAAGGGGTATGAAAAAGATTTTTATTATATACACAATACTGTGATATAGTGGGTGAAGCGTATAGTACTACAGGGCTGTGTGTTCAAATCCTATTAGTAGCTTGTCATACTAGGTGCACTCTAGTGACAATACTAGCTGCAGTAGAATGTTCGAATTTTATTTATTTTTATATTTTTCTTATTTTATTATTATTACTACTAGTGTCGTTTATTTTATTATTATTTATTTATTTTTCTTATTTGTAACTACTTACTAACTTCTTTAATTTTGCGGTGTAAAATTTTCGAAGGAGGGAGTAGTGTTATATTAGTATTATATTAGTATTTTAAATTTTCTATTATTTATCTACGTATAACTACTAAGTATAGTACAAATATTATTTAACCAATAGAATCTTTAGTATAAGCTTTTTATTATAATAGCATTAAATGGTTCTTTAAGTTTAGATCTTAGCGTGTAATATTTCAATCTTCTTTTTTTTTTTTGTTGGCCATTAAAACTTATATAATTTGATTGATTAATTATCATGGGCAATCATGGGTAATAAAATAATTTATATCATGCATATTGTTTATTTGTTTACATTTTTTGACCAATTAAAACAAATGTCCACCATGCTAATTTATTTGGACTTCCTATGGCAGATACTTCCAAATATTCGTAAATAAACATATCTACTAGGACTTGAACCTAAAACCCACTCGTAGAGGGTTGGGTGCCTAGACAGGACCCCGAATAATACTAATAAAAATACAAGGTGGGTTAATAGTAAATTTTCGGATATTTTGTTCACTTTTTTGGCCTAAACTTTTTTTTAATTCTGGCCAAGAGAAAATTAAATTTTAATTTGACTAGAATTTAAAAACTTTTGGGCCAAAAAAATGTTCAAATTTCATAAAAACATGTCCAGTTTAATAATTTCACTATTATCCAGGGTCCTGTCTAGACACTAGGCTGCATGATCCCAACTCTAAAATAAATAACAATTTTACAACATCACTACAACCTATTTATATTTAGTTTTATTAAGCTTAATTATTTAGACTTTTAATACAAATATTAATATTTCAATACACATATCGGAATAAAGAGTGATAACAAAACTAATTAAAAGTTTATTTTGTTTTGTTATAATGATAATTTTAATGGACAGATTGAATACTTAATAGTTATCAGGCAGGCACTGCCTAATAACTAGTTTATTTGGTCAAAAATTTTAAGATTAGACTAAGAAATTAAATTTTTTTAGAATTTGATTTTTTAGGCTAATTTTAAAATCTTTGACCAAATAAATAAGTTAAATAGCAATATCAGCTTGTCTGATAATGGTTTTATCTGGTAGCTTACTTTGATTTTCTGTTTACTGATATTCAATACACATAAAAAGAACAAAATAATAAATGAATTTATTATATTTTGTTAATAAATTTTTTTGTCTTTGAATATTATCAATACATGTTTCAAAGATTGACAAAATAAATTTAGAAGTTTATTTTAATAAATTTGTCATTTTTGAATACTATTCAATATGCGTATCAGAAGAATAAAAATAAATTTAGAAGTTTATTTTGTCTTGATAGAAGTTAATTTTTCAGTTTTTGAATACTAATCAATATGCTTATCAAAAGGCAAAAGTTTATTTTGGTTTGTTAAAAGTTTATTTTAATAAATTTGATATTTTCAAATACTATTCAATATGCATATTGGAAGAATAATAATAAATTTAAAGTTTATTTTGTTTTAATAGAAGTTAATTTTTCAATTTTTGAATATTGAGAATAACAAAATTAAAAACTTTTTTTTTTTTATATTTTTACTGCATATTTAATTATATCAAAACAAAAGTGACTAAGTTAAAAATTTTATATTGCTTTATAATTTTTACTTATTGTTGTTAAAATTTATAAGTGTATTGATAAATTATTATTATTATTATTTTTTTGAATATTAAGGTGACCACTCGTAGTTCCTGGCACTTTATTAGTACAAGCGGTAGTCTAGTCCGAAGACTAGACCACATGTTAAATCAGTATCATGAAAGTACAAATAGCCACACATACAACTTTTGGTTATTAAGTAGTTCGTCTGAAGTATTAGTGCTATGTTAAGGGTTCTACACTAGATGTCATACCTATCCCTTAATATGTAGACCAACGCAGGCAAATTTGCCTGCGTTTTTGCACTTTTTTAGCTCTGATTTACTTTT
>CAJVPY010002327.1:0-16478 GCA_910591965.1 Dentiscutata erythropus | reverse complement strand
GCAATTATGCATTAATTAGTTTGGTAGTTATTTGTTTCATATATAGTTTGCAATTATTAAAAAACATTAATGTAAAACGGCATATTAATATAGCATTTACTTGTTATTTAACACAATCGTTAAATAATTGAATGCTTATTGTTGTTTAATATAGCATTGTAAGTTATTTAATAGTAGGTGTTAAATAATAGAATATATAGTATTGTTTAATATTGATTAATTGCATTATTTAACTATTAGTATTAAATAATGTATATAATAGTGTAGAATAATATCTTCAAAACTTCCTGATGTTATCAACTTCCATTGAATCTAAAGATTCAGCTTGTGAGTTTACAAAAAAGATGCAAGCATCTTTTTTATTCTAAAAAAAAAAAAGTAAAAATTAAAAATTAAAAGTTAAAACTTAATATAAATAAATAAATAAATAACTAAATAAATAAATAAATACCAATCTAGAAGTAGCCATGAGGTTACGCTTGCCTGGTGCCCTCTAGTAGGATTTGTAACAGATACCGCACTGGAACCATATTGGGAGTGTAAGGTTGTTAGTATGAGAAATGTGGGGAATATATTAGAGTTAGAATAGGATATTTAGTTAGTGGTACACAAAATTCAAGTAATACATGAGTGGGACATGGACAGCTCTAGTAGGTATAGATCGTAAATAATTAGTCTAAGTCACTGTTCTATTAATTGTTGTATAAATGTATATAATTCATATACGTATATACTTAATAAATAACATGAGGCAAAATCTCACTTTAAAAAAAAAATAAATAAAAAAATAAAAAACAACCAATACAAAGCTGTAAGAAATTAGTATAGTAAAAGTAGTTTTAATAGCCAACACAACCTATATATGTAGTAAAGATCAAAAAGTATTTAAAGACCTATTTTTTTGCCTGAATAAAAATCAACTTATATGAGTTCTTAACTTCGAAACAATAAACAGTAGAAGTTGTTCTCTAAAAATACTTCTCTCAAATAAAACTAAAATCGTTCATAATAAAGACCAAATATCGTATATATAGTCTTGTTTCCATGATTCTCGTAAAATCCACTATTCTTAAAGTTGTAAGAGTAAAAGAGACCAAAAACTTTTAGTAATCAGACTCCTTAAATACAAATACCAATTAAACTTTAAATCAGTTTTGTCATTCTTACCATTGTCTACTTATTACATCAAACAATCGAAAATTGAAGATCACATTTTGCCAACATGTGATCACATGATAATTTTTTAGAAACTTAACGATTATAGCCAAATACTGAAGCCCCATTACAAGAGGATATAGAAGAAGAGTCATCTTTAGCTAACTTATTTGAACCTAAACTCAACTAAATACAAACAATACCCAAGGATACTTATCTTGAACACCAAATATGCACAACAAGACCCGAAAGCCTTGAGCCTCAGACCAAGTCTCACCACACCTTTTTCTGCCTTCCACCTCAAGGTTTAGAGTCTTAGAGGATATTTAAATTAGTTTTAGGGTTGATATTAGTTAGTTAGATAGATTTTTATTTCCAACATAGTAGTACCCCACTTTCTCAGTATGCAGTAGTTGGAGTAAGTTTGCATTGAAATTATTGTGATTTCTTATATCATTACTATATTGCAGAGCCTGCTATTTGATAACTACAATGTATGATTAAGATTAATTTAGCTTGTTTCGGAATTTTCATGACTTCGATCATAAGCTAATATAAAAATTTTGTACACGCTATTCCAGAACCCATAGTAGTTTAGGTTAGTTTGAATTGAAATTGTCGTTATTTCTATTGTGCGTTATTGTAAAACATTCTGTTACAGAACATGCGGTACCCCAGTGAATAAATTGAGTTAGTTTGTATTGAAATTATTTTTTATTATGAGTTTCTGTTACAAACTTAGTTATTAATCCCGATGACTCAGTATGTGAATAAGGTTGAGTTATATTTCGTACACCCTATATTCGGATCGGTACGGGCCTTTGTGGCACGGGTCAAGATCCGGATTTGTATGGGTATGGTCCGAGATGGTACGGCCGTGTGGGACCGCATGCCCGTGCCAATTGGACCGTAAATGGCCCGGGTTTTGCAACAGTTTACTAGTCGAATCAGCACGGGATTTGGCACGGGTAATGATACATAAATTCACGTGCCACTGCGATAACAAATACAAACATGTGGAATAACGATTAATTAAAACGTAAAATTTACATTAGTAATCAATATAATGTGAACAGTCTAACTGCAAATGAAGTAAAATTTAATAAGGAATCTTTTTTGTTAAGATACTCAGAGCAGCTTTATCAGTGATATTGCATTTTTTTTAAAAAAAAATCATTTATTGATCTTTCGCTCTCCACGAAATGGGTCAACACGTATCACGAGCCAACACGTGTGCAATGTACACATACGTGTCATCTGAACGTGTTGTTCTGTATGATGTGATATAACGTGCCAACATTGCCGTAATGTCCGTGCCATTCAGTAAAACGTGCCTGTGCGTGCCACACAACCCGTGCCATTTCGTACATTCCCGAAACCAACCCGTACCACAACCCGTACCACTTTTCTTATAGGGTTGATCAGTTAAACGAACTCCCGCTAATGTGGAGTATTCAATACAATCGATTCGTTGAACTATTTTTTTACTAATAAAAATTTACCCTCAGACCAGTTCCGACAGATTGATTAGGAAAGTAGATAGTGATGGCAAAATAATGCAGAGATCACGTGATAAACGATATATATGGAGCTAGTTCGGAGCGGGCATCAAAATATGATACAATAATCACAATTCAACTTTAGCACCAGAAATATGTTAAACAAAATTCTATCGTGATCGGACTTTTTGATAATGATCACCAATTATGTGATCTCTACTTGATTGAGTAGATATCCAGATCCTGCAAGCACAGCATGGGGTACGTAACTGCTTGATTTGGTTTAAGATAGATATCAATACGCAATCATGTGTGGTATCATATACGTATGTGCTGGCCGCACATAGTCGATGATTTTACTTGACATAATCTGATGGGTGTGCGCACACAGTTTCATCTCAATTCATTTATTTTAGCTAAATCTAACAAAACGTTTCTTCTGCGCTAGATTGATGATGCCTTCGAAGGTGTGTGCAGTCTTAGGAATATCAGGTTGAACAATTACCAACTGAGGAAATTGAAATAAATATACGAAAATTAGGAGTGGAATCTTTATAGAAGTAATGCCTCATATGCAGAAAGGTTGGGAATATATCTTAAAAAGGTAAAAATTTCTGATCTTTCATGGAAAGATCCTAGTTAAGTAGTTGTTTGTTACTGTTTCTGATATCAACCAAACATACCTCGAGCTCTTCACGGGAAACGCATTGATAATGATTCCAATTTGATACAACAACTATTGTCACGTATATGACGGTAACCGAAGTAAAAGCGACGATCAAAAGTTTAAAATAACTTTACAGAATAATAACACTAATAGAGTAAAATAAACTATGTAATTAGTAATAGCGTCATTATTAGAGTATAGAACATAAGGAAATAAATAAGAAATATAAAGAGAAAGATGGGATAGATTAATTTAGTTAGAGATTTGCATACTTTGGATAAAGATAATAATCAATATTATCGTCAAAAACATTTTAAATAAATAAATAAGCGAGTGTTCATAATATTTACATCTGGTTTGATTTCGGTGCTAAAACCAATAGTATCGCTTAACCCCGTGACAACTATCAAAGCGGAAGATGATTATAAATCCTTTATGGAGCCAGTAAAACATATGGAGGGAACCATGCCACTCTGTATGAGGGAACTATGCTGATAACTAATAAAAATGACGTTGTTAAGGATGTGCCTAGTGAACTTTCATACAGAAGTTGGAAGAAGTTCTCAGTAGTGTTACGAGTGGAATTCTTGATTTATTGTGAGTATAATCACATCCTAAAGTCTTATTGTTAAATAATTATACACTGTGCAATATACACAATATTTTATATTAATAATCTTTTAGAGTGAATATTTGGAATAATCCAGTCTTTGGAAATAAATTTGATACTATAGTCCCTGTCATTAAGCTTGTATTAAGAATGGCTTAATATACAAGCCGGGTCAAGCCAATAAACATCTCCAGCATTAAACATAATAATTGAGAGATGCTAATGGCTTATTTGCCTATAACTGACTTTTTAGAAACTAAATATACAAGCCGAGTCAAACCAATAAACATCTTCAGCATTAAATATAAATAAAAAACCTCAATACCTATTTATCGATTGGTTAAATACTGAAATATCTGAAATTCTAGAGTTATTTTTATTATTTTTATTAATAGCTTAACTTCGTTGAAAACAAATTTTCAGTAGTAATTTTTTAGTTAGAGCACTAGGATTCATTATTATCATAAATTTTTAGCAATCTGTTTTTTTTTTTAGCGAGAGCACTAGGGTTTTGTCATTTTGGGGCTTAGGTTTAGTTTCGTCTAACAACTATAAGTCCTCCTATGGTTATGATTACCAATCCTGGTTAATGCATAGCATTCATGTTTTTTTTCGGATTTTCAATGTGGCATACTTAAAAAAAAAAAAATAGTAATTTTTTTATAAGTCATCAATCGAAATAATCGACGGAAAAGAAAGTCAATGCTGGCAAAAAGGAAGTGTGTGATCTTGGCTGTCTTTACTTTCTTTTTCATTTTTTTAATAATAAAAGAAACTCAATACTTAAATGTGCTTCAAACAAATAAAAACGTTTCTTTAATGGACGTGGTTATACCAGTAGCAATTAAGGATAAAATAAAATTAAAAAAATGCTTGCAAGGAATCTTGGAAAATTCTTTAACACCGATAAATAAAGTTTATATAATTTCCAATAATGAGAACATATTAAAAGATCTTTTAAACAATATTACAATCAACGGAAAAATTATTTTTATATCTGAGACACATTTTCCTTTTTCTAAAGAGGATATAAAAAGGATTTTATATTGGAAAAAATCCAAATATAATCATGCTACTTGGTATTATCAACAACTTTTAAAGTTTTACATTTTTAGGGTTATACCTGACCTTTTTGAAAACGTTTTAATCCTAGATGCTGATTTTATTTTTAAAGAAAAAGTTAGATTTATGACAGATGATGGTAAAGCCATATTAGCATATGGTTATCCTTTTAAATGGATTCTTAATACTACTAAATACCCTGAAGATGTTAAACATAGTCATATTGATTTTGCAAAAAGATTAATACCAACATGGAAAATTATAAATTCTTTTAGTGGTATGCATCATCACTTACTTTTTCAAAGACATATTACCGAATCTCTTTTTAAATATGTAGAAACATATCACATGAAAGATTTTTGGAAAGCTTTTATGGATGCAGTTGATATAAATAAATGGAATGCTGCTTCTGAATATGTTATATATTTTCATTTTGCTGTAAAAAATTATCTGAATGATTTAGAATTAAGACACCTTAACTCTTATGATCTTATTTATGATTCAGAGAAAAACAGTAATGATATTCTACAAATTCTGGATCAATTTGCTCAATATAATGAATATAAAGCAGTTGGATTTCATTCATTTCTTAATCTTAAGGAAAGATTGAAAACGATGGATTATGTAACAGAATCATTGCAGGAAAAAATGTTGAATGAAAAACCTTTGTGCTTTATTTTAAAATTAAACAATGGTATGTTGCAAATTACAAGTTATAGTGACTTTAAAAAAGGGAATAATTTAGACAATTATTCGTTTTACTAAGTAGAATTTTCATGTTGTAAAATTTATATTTGTTAATACTTATTGTAATTTTTTTTTTATTATTTAAACAAGTAAAATATTAAAATACCTGTGAAGGATACATGGTATATTGCAATATATAAAACTATTGTAATAAATAAACTTTTTTACAAAAAAAAGTCTCAAGAATAAGTGATGAAAATTACCTAAGTTGATCTTAAAATTTTAAAGATAAAAAAGCATCGCGTTAATGCAGGGGGTTTTGAAAATTAGTTAAAAATAATTTATGATACTGTAAAGTGAAAATTTGCATTTACTTAATATGCTAAAAGAATGTGAAGATTCTTGAGTGATTATATTAAAACAGTAAGTAAATATATACAATAAATTCTATAATATAAAGCGTAAAATGAGTACAGAAATTTTAATAAAGAAAATGCTAATAAATTTTTCACGAAAAAATAAAATTCTTTTTGTCAGTCATAATATGGATACAATTTATCTTTCGATCAAACAATGCGAGTTATTCTTAAATACTGTATACAAATAATACATGTTAATCTTAAACATTACAGCAGCTAGATTATATGTATGTATTATTGTAGTACTATGATAAGATTAAAGTCAGGATCCAGTTTTATTTTTTCACTGTTCTGTATTAGTATACAGTACGATAAAACTGACAAAAACCGGTTACCGTGTAAGCGCGAAATAACGCACAGAGTTTTAATTTCGAATTTTGGTCTAAATTAAGTTTAATTCTGGCCATTATTCAAAATAATGCCCCCTGCGCGTTTTTTTGCGCTTATACAGTAATAATAGTATTAGCCAATGTTAACCTCAATTTATCTTTAAAAGACCAAGCAATTGGATAGTAATAGTGTGTATAGTAATACAGAGTCACTCCGCGATATGTAATTTATAATGAGAGGTTACAATGGTAATTTATATACTTGAAAGGGCTTATGTATTATGTACGTTTCATTATTAAAGATAATTATTGTACATGGTGAAGTGAGAAACGCCTATTATATACATTATTGTTCGAAGAACATTACGGGTAAAAACAGTGCCAGATTCTGTGTGTGTGTCCGCAAATTACAGATTTTGATTTGTCAATCAGATAAATCAGATAAAAAAACCGGAAATAACCGTGTTTTCGAACGAACTGTGTTGGTTCTTCTGACTTAAAATGGTCTCCATTTACCTAGTAATTTAATAGAAAGACTAAGTGTCATGTCTATCATAACCGATATTTAACGTGCGATGAGTGGCGCATTCACACCACCTATTTTATTCAGCGTTTTTAATCATGTTAATTAATTATTGTCAAAAATTCTGTTATAAAACTGCCTACACATGGTATATGTTTTATTAGCATTAGAATTATCATGATTTCTAACATGATTACTATAAACATTCTATTAGAACTAAACCGCAAATGTGGTATTACTGTATTAAGTAGTTTGTCTTGTAATTAACATGATTTCTAAACACGATTACTATAAAACATTCTATTACGGAACTAATGGTATTATTTATATGTTTTTTTATCTAGAAAAATATTAAAAATCTATAAAAGTTTTTTTCAAAGCTTACCCGGAAGTATTCATACATCAAAACTTATGTTGGAATCGCGCTTTTGTAGTGTAGGATTAAATTGTTCGATTCTTGTATAACAACTGGGTGCCCGATAAAGTGGTTTAGTTGTGTTAGTTTGTCTTGTAATTACCATGATTTCCATATGAGATACTTTAAATAATTTTGTTACAAAACTTACCATTCTAGTGGTTGACATTGTGATTTCTATCATGAATTTCACCATGAGTCTCTGTTACAAAATGTGCTATTCTGGTGTACAGTAGTTAAAGTAAGTTTGCATTGTGATTTCTATCATTACTACAGTATAAAAATTATATTACAGAATCTGCTATTTGATAACTACAATGTATGATTAAGGTTAATTTAGCTTATATCAGAATTTTCATGACTTCGATCATAAGTTAATATAAAAACTTTGTCACAAAACTTACAGTAACCCATAGTAGTTTAGGTTGGTTTGAATTGAAATTGTCGTTATTTCTATTGAGCGTTATTGTAAAACAGAACTTACTCGCAAATGCGGTACCCCAGTGATTAGTTTGTATTGAAATTATTTTCTATTATGAGTTTCTGTTACAAACTTAGTTATTAATCCCGATGACTCAGTATGTGAATAAGGTCGAGTTAACTTATATATCATGAGTCACCGCTCGCTATTTCGTGATAATTGTACATGGTAAGGTTATGTTAGTTTGCTTGTATTCGAAATTATAATAATTTTAATCTTCAATTGTATCTCTGTAAATTACACATTAAATATTGCTCTATTGATCAGCAGACCCTATATTTTAAACTAAAAGAACGTTTTTTAAAAAAAAAAAAATTATTAAATTTTTATTTAATTTATGAAATTAATCTATTTTTCGTGGGCTGTGTCGGTATCCGGATTTATTTATAGTTGCATTTAGGTTAAAAAGGTCACAGTATGTAATAAATTTATGCAAGAAATTTTTTTGTTAAGACACGGAAGTTGATTTCATTGACATAATGAATTTCAGTACGCGCCTCTGAGTTTTTTAACCAAGTATCCAATTAGCCACGAGAGTTAGAGTTGATAGTTTTACATTTTATAAACTCATTGTATTTGCACGTTGCCATATACGAAATAATTTACAGTATTATGAAAAAACTTATCAAGCCAAATACCAAATGCATATATATTCTTTATTTTTTAAATAAATTATAAATAAAACATGCAGATTTTTAGAATACATGATTCGAATAAAGAAAAAAATAAAGAATGATGCGTAGTAATTTTTAAACCTAAGATAGGAGAGTTAAAGTAGTTTTTGCATTTAAAATTTTTGCCAATAAAAATTTTCCTTTATAAGAAAGTTGAATATATGAAGGTCTATTAAGATATTAATTTTGTAAAGAAAGCGTCTGCAAAATATATACCCCCATTACGACCAAGACAATTATAAGAAAGATTTAGAGAAGTAAATGAATTGTTTATTACCAAGAGTATCAGATAGTGCTTTCACTCCTTCAAAACCAATCATATTATGTGAAATATCTTAAATAAAAGTATAATAGTATAATTTCTGCAAAAAAGTTCTTGCTAATGTTTTCCCATCCTCAAGATTAAGTTAATTATTTTTAAAATATAACGAAATTAATGAATTGTTTACACCAAGGGTCTCTAACAATATTTTAAAATCAAATCAACAAGATGAAAGATTTAAGGAGGTCAACGCGGAGTATTTGCAAAGAATATCTGCTAATTACCTTGTTTAACGTCTGTTGATTTTTGTTAATGTATGAATGCCTTGTTTTTATCCTTTTCAATTCCAATCCCATTTTCGTAACAATATCCAAGCCAATACATTCCGTACTGGATCGTTCATGTCTGCTGATTTTTGATAATCATTCTGTACTGGATCGTTCATGTCTACTGATTTTTGATAATGTATGAATGCCTTGTTTTCACCTCCAAGCCAATACATTTTGCCTGGAAAGTTCATATCTGTCAGTTTTTGACAATTAGTGAAATTTAGTTAATTAAAATTATCTTGATCATTCAGATCCAAGGTGATCTGAATTAAATTACTGTTTATTATAAGAACGATTGATAATGATTCTACACCTTTGGGGCAATTTTATTTCCTGAAATATCCAATTTAACGTTTTGTTCATTTGAAGGGCACATGCTAATGCGTATTGGGGCCAATATTCGCTAATGGTTGAACCGAGATTTAAGGAAGCCAATGTGATCCGTCAGTTAATGGGTCCGTAAAACATTTTACAGAACTAAAATGCGCGCACACTGTAATTTATCCGTTTTTATAGAACTTAAAATTTAAACTACTAAAAATAAAAATAAGTCACAAATTCTCACCTGATCTCTTAAATAAAGTACTAACTACACTTATTTTCCAAGTTTGGTTTCTTATTTGTTCGTAGAAACATTATAGTCAGTGAATTAGAAAGATCTAACAGATCTCTTCAAGCTAGTTGTTGATTCCTTTATTTCAAATATAGCCAGAAATGGTTGTGATATAACCTGAAGATTCTGAGGGATAACTTTTTTTAATTTAGAAATAGTTATTCGATGACGTCAGTATCGACTCTATTTTTGAGATCATCCCTAATTCATATCACACTAAAATCCCGAATATCATAATCTAGAAATCAATCCTGAAAATCAGTCCCAGATTTTTTATTACATTGTATAAATTATTACCGTGCTCAACAATGTTGTACATCAAAGTTGAATGAATATCTAGCCAGATTTAAAAAACATTCAAGTTGAACGAAATTTCAAATTTACTCAAAATTCAGATTCCACTGAATTAAATTGGACTATCGCCCAATAATCTAACGATTCATTAACACCTGCTCGTGTTGCATTTATATATACATGATCTGCATTGCATTACTACGTACATTTGATGATAAAAAAAAAAAATCGATTGTACGACCAACGTGGAAAGAGTATGCCCTATGATTGGTCTTTCAAATCATGTTAAACTCATCAAGTTTTATTGGCTCATTCCATTGTAGGGAGTCGTGCAGAATCACGTGATATACATATACAAATTACAGAATTATAGAATTTTGGCGAAGCTAAAAAAAAAAGAAAAACGAAAAACTTAAAAAATACAAAAAACAGTAGTCTAAACCTACCCAAGGTAGGTTAAGTAAAAATGTCGGGAAGGCAATTTTGCATATAAATTATCTAGCCTAACTAAGATGACCCTAATCTAAAAGTTATTTCAATAAAATTTATAAGAATCTAAGATGTCCCTATACATGGGTGTCTAAATTATTTTTGAAAAATCGCATTTTCGGCAAACATTTCGGCATTGCCAAATTTTTATATGAAACCTTTCGAAATAACTATATTATATGGTGTATTGTGATAAAAAGAGTTCGGCACTATATAAGACTAATTTCGGCTGCCTAAATGCCGTAATTACTTTTTTATTAAGATGGGCAATTAAGGCACCCATGTATAGATGTCCCCCTTTTTTTGTAAATCTGAAATGCTTAAATCAACAAAGGTTTAACGTTACGTATAATCAACTAACAAATAAAATATATGGGGTTGAACCAATAAAAACCAAGCAAATATTTTTTAATAAGGCTTTTTTAAAACTTTAAACAAGAATGACTTAACAAAAACCTAATCAGATTTAATAAATTAATTCTACATGTTTATAAAAATTATTTAAAATTTTTTATTAAGGTTTTGTTAAGTTATTCTTGTTTAAATTTATAAACAACTTTTATTATAAAAAATTGATTGATTTCTATTGATTCACTCCCATATATTAATATAATGAAACTCTATCATAAACTTTTCTTTAGACGCGTTCTCGAGTAGATTCTTGTGGTCATCTCATTGCAAGGCTTGTATCACAAAAATATCAAAAAAAAAGTCTAAAATAATTGGATTACTTATTATCATGAAATCTCTCATTAATCTCTTACCATTATGTATTAGATAAATGTGCATATAAAAATTCGAAATCCTCCAAACATTTATTACATATCACTATACTCAAAAATCATTCGTGTAAAAATTGCAATCAAAAAAAGAAATCGATAATTTCTGATTTCCGACTTCTTAAATTTTTTTTGCAGAATAGAAGTGTAGATTCATTATTTGATTTAGTATCTTTTGTAGGAATATAATATGCTCATTCATCATGTTATAAAGAATTTGATTGTGTATTATTAACTTTTTTCTTTTTAGCCCGATAAATTTACTATTGCATGATAGGCAAGAAGAAAATTTATTGCGCTTTGCTGACCTCTGCAGATCACAATGTCGTGTAAAAATCGGAGACTTTGTAGATTTTAAGAATTTTACCAATTTTAAATAAATATAAACATAACTTAATTGAAAATATGAATTAATAGACAATTTAGAATTTCAAAGATTTTCCTCGTTCATCATTACAAAAATCATGGTTTTTGCAAAGTGCTAGAAATTAATTTGTTTATTACTGAAAAAATCATGAAACTTCAAAGTAAAAGCATAAGGAACTTTAGTATAATTTTTCTTGTTGGAAAAATATTTTTTTTCAGTTACAATAAGTTTTAAAAGTTGTACAAAAAAGACACTTTGTGCATCCAAATCATGTTTCAGGATAATAATTTTTGGCCATTAAAATGATTTTTTTGAAAAAATGTATACCAAATAAATGTGCATTATATATGTTATACGATGCTCTAAAATAACCGTTAATTCAAAATTAACGTACCTTAGTTTAAAGTTTATATATAACATTCGTAGTTTTAAAAATTATACTGATTAACAGATAATATGTAAATACGTAAGTACGTTAATTAAACTCAAGTTTAATATAAGAGTTTAATAATTTAGATTGATTATAAAAATAATAATAATAATAATAATAATAATAATAATAATAATAAATAATAATAAAAAAAACTTTGTTATTTTATCTTCCATAATATGGCTTCAAATTCTTCGCTAGTTTTTTCGTTTCTTTCATTTCAAAGCTTTCAAAAAAAATCATCAATGATTACATGAACAATAGAAAAAACGAAAGACATATAATGAATCGTTTAAAGTATAATCGTGCCTGGCTATTTTACGAAACGCGTCCAAGTAAACATGAAAATTCGAACTTAAAATATTGTCGCAGCTTATAATGAAATCGGATTAAAATGAAACTGGGGGCCTTTCTTGCTCATCTTTAAAGCTTATAAAACTCTTTTATTAATAAAACTAACTCTAAACCCTAACCCTAAAAAATGTCCCCAAAAAATTTTAAATTTTCCTAAAAAAATAGAAAAATTTTATTTTAATCCGATTTCATTTTAATCTGCCACAATAATTAATAAAAATAATTTGATTTGCTTAATCGATAAAATTATACTGATACCGATTAAAATATGAAATACTTTAATTGAAGCTACGTACGTCAATTTTAATTGACAGAACTTTGAAAGTGACGTCTAACATATATACCGTTTACAGTACGTATAAGTCTTTATAAGTACAGTCAGAACTCCATAAATGCACACTCTATAAATACACGAACTAAGTAAAAGCTCTCTAAATGCACAACGGTCCCGACGGCAGTGCATTTATAGAGTTCTGACTGTATAATATCTAATAGATATACGTCATGCTAGGATGTGTAACGGCCTATCGTGCATGTTGACAAAAAGTCAACAGATCGAAAAGACAGGGGAGAGTGGTCAGGGTTACACACCACGTGCTACAACCCTGCCCCGTTAATGCAAGTGGGCCGGGATTTCATGCGGACACAACTACGTAACGGACATCGATTTTTTCATGCGAACACAGCTGCGTAATAGAAAGAGAAATCAGACCATATCGATTTTCATGCAAACACAACTACGTAGCAAAAAGCCACCATTTTCAATCAATATAAAAGAAACGACGAATAAGTCGTTTCCCAACACTCTTCTCTTTCCCCTTGCAACACAATAAAGCATTATAACCGCCATTTTCTCGATTTCTTGATTCTCCCATTTCAAAATAATAATAATAATAATAATTATTATTATGAATAAGAATAATAACTATAATAACAATGACAAACAAATGCATCGTTGAATTATACCACAGCTGCCATTTATTGAACCAACCAAATAACTTAATCAGACGTATTAATACCAATATTAACAATAACAATGACAAACAAACGCATTGTTGAATCATACAACAGCTGCCATTTCTTGAACCAACTAAATAACTTAATCAGATATATTAATATCGACATTAACAATAACAACAACAACAACAATTATAATAATAATAACAATAACAAACAAATGCATCATTGAATCATACCACAGCTGCCATTTCTTGAACCAACTAAATAACTTAATCAGACGTATTAATACCAAGTATATCAGGGCGGCCCCCCAAACTACGGGTCGATCATTGGCCTGGACTTTGGAGGGCCACCCTAGTTTACTTGATAAGCTGCAGGAGTGATTTCAATTATTGATCCGACATCAATTATCAATCTGATGGCGATTATCGACCCGAACTTTGGGGGGCTGTCCTGATATACTCTATTAATACCGACTTTAACAATAACAACAACAACAACAACAATAATAATAATAATAGAATAATAATAATAATAATAACAATAATAATAATAATAATAAATTATATGATGTTTCGGTACGAAGAAAAATTAAAAAAAAAAAAAATTTACACCCATCTCTCCAACAAGTTTCACTGACTGGCACAAAGAGGATACAAGACCAAAACACATACTCAGTTATACATCATCATCATCGATAGCTTAAGTCATTACCAATATCAACAGTTAACTCTATTATTTATGTATCTGACAAATTGAAGCTTGGAATAAGCAATTCGAACAAACATCAACATCAAATTTGTATGATTGAATCACTCCCACAACAATAATAAAAGCCAGTATGCTGTGATGGCACCTAACAGACAGGCAAAAAAAAAAATCTCTCATTTTCAACTATATAAAAATTCAAATATAATATACGATCTGTTCAGCATTACTCTAATATAGAGGAACTTCATAGTAAACTACAGACATCTTATGAAACTTGGAATTACAATATTAGGACAAATACTCAAGATGTTTACTCTCAAGCATAATTATTTAGAGTTATCAGATACAGAGAACACTAGCTGATTTCTTTCGAATAAATTTTTTTTTTTTAAAAAAAAGGTATCAATAAAGCATTTTACAAGCCTAACAATAAAGACACATCTGAATAAAATTAATATCAATCTCCTATAAATATGTTATAATGATAGTTCTATATTAAGGAAGCCAATATAGATTAGAAAAAAAAAAATAATAATACTAGTGAATGCACTTTATAAAACTTTACATTAACTTTCTGATTCATTTGAGATAATTTTGAATCAAAGATAACCATTGATAGATACACTTTATGGAAGCACTAGGCAAAGCACTTATTCAATAAGAAATGTAATATATAAACACATGGCAAAGTGGCACAGCAGATTACTAAATCAATTGACATGATAATAATGATATGTGAATAGAGTAGAGTCTATATACTTTGCGGAAATGCAATGCTAACCCCTCTGGATATTTAATATAGTGATCTTGGGCTCAAAGAATTTTTTTTTTTAAAAAAAAGAGGGAAAGCATCAGAGAATGTGCTTAATAAAATATCTACTAATAAAAAAAAAAAAAGAAATCCAATATTCGAATTAAACTTGCAGTAATCCCAAGACAAAAGAAGCAATGACTCTTGTTATTAACAAAGCAGCTATTATCATAATAAAGTTAAGCTTTATCTCTTGTATGAATTTGGATCTGACATATCTAAAGAAATTGGATCAAGGATGCATAAACGATTTCTTTCAGAGCACTAACCTCTATATTAAAATTCTATGTACAACACAAGAACACCAGTTATTTATTTTATCTATTGTTAGGGCAATAGATGTTTGTTATTGAAGCTAGCATTAGAAATGCATGCAGAATTTTCTTACACATCTTATTATAAAGTATTATGTGCAGGATACAACACACCTTGCATTAGATACTTAATACCTCCCAGCCATTTTGTATAAACTAAATTGAATTCAGTTTACAACTAAGAACATTAAGCTTTTTATTTGATCGACTGCAGCTAGAGCAATGGGCTTTAGTAGTGAAATCTGACGTTGGAAATGCATACAGGATTTTCAACACACCTCGCTATTCAAATATCATAAAGTGTATGCACAGGATAAAACACACTTTGTAGCAGATAAATTCATGTCTCTCAGCTATATTTTGTACAAACGGAATTGAATTTAGCATACAACACAAAAGCATTAGTCACTGACTTGATCAATCGCAGTTAGAGCAATAGATGTGGATGATTAAAAGCTAATACTAAAGATATATATAGAATCTTCTCACACACCTCGCTGTTCAAATAGCATAAAGTGTTACATACAGGAGAAAACATACTTGTATTAGATAATCTCATATCATTCACCCTATTTAGTATAAACTGATTTGAATTTAGCACACAGCACAAGAGCATTAGTCACTTACTCGATCAATTGCAGTTGGGGCAATAGATGAAAAGCTAACATTAAAGATGCATACAGAATCTTTTCACACACCTCACTGTTCAAATAGTACAATGTGCTATGCGCAAGATAGAACAGATAAACTCAGACCCCTCACCCTATATCATATCCCTTAAACTGTAGACAATTTTAGCCAAATTTGTCTAAAAAATTACTATAAATTTGTTTATGATCTACTTTTTTTAAAATTTAAAATATTTAAATAAATTTTTTTTTGATAATATTTGAAAATAAAGATTATATTATAGTAGTATTTAATTTTATATTATAAGAAAAAAGTTTGAGTTGCCTATAAGCCAAAAATAAACAAATTTAGAAAAAATTTTTAATTAAAAAAATAATTTACAAATACTTGGTGAACTCTTTAAATATTAATTTTAAGTCTATAGTTTCTAATATAGTATTGTAGGTTGTATAAAGGATAGCAACTTTCATTATTACATCTTTAGTAATTTACTTATAAAAATTATAACTTGTATTAAAAGTAAAAATTTTTAAAGGTGAAAATATATAAAAATTTAGAAAATTTAAAGAAAAATTTAATAGTAAAAATTTTTAAAGTAAGAGCTTTAAACTTTT
>CAJVPY010002326.1:0-16492 GCA_910591965.1 Dentiscutata erythropus | reverse complement strand
TTGACAAAAAAATTTTTTTTTTTTAACTTTTTTTTTTTTTATTAATACCCCATATTTTTTCACTAAACATCTAAAACAAAAAAAAAAAAAAAAAAAAAAAAAAAAAAAAAAAAAAAAGGAACAAAAAGAAGAAACACCGTCCTAGTGAAGATATGTCAGAGTCAAACTTATCTAAAAGTGATTTGGAAGAACTTTGCCGTGCCTTTGGTGTATCTACGAACGGTGTAAAGGCTGACCTGGTGCAAAGCTTAAAACAATTTTCGACGGAAGCAAGCAAAAATTTGGACAATGTTGAAGGAACGGGCGAAACAGGCGTGGGAACATTTGACATCGATGAGTCAGAAAATCACATGTATGGAGATGATCTTGATATCGACCCAGAAGCAAGATTGTTAAAGAAATTAGCATATAGATCAAAAGGGAAATCGAAACATTTAACCTCAAATAATGATTTGGAAGATCCAAATACCTCTCAAGCACATGTAGAAGAGTGTTTAAATCAGAACAAACGTCAATATTCTAAAATGAACTTGGACAATCCATTGGGAAATTTGGTTTTATCCGAATTTAAAAAATTAGAAAATGTAATGACAAATTTTAATAATAGACTAAATTCTGTGACGATGCAGGTACAAGATACACGTTATAGGGCTGAAATAAATGAAGCTTGGTCAACATGTAAGTTTGAAAAGCCTCGGGACCAACATGAATACGATTCTTTATGCACAATTGGAACCGAACTCGACTTGGCTATGGAATCAAGAAATTTTTCGGATATTATAAGCCATATTGAAAAGGCCTGGGAGTCTGTAGCAAATCGTATGTTTACCCTATGAGTAGCCGAAGGTTACAGTTGGAAAGTTGCAGCTGCATTACCCACTACACAAGACAATTGGCTTAAAGGAAAAGATACTTTAATTTAAAAAGCTAAGACCTTGGCTGAAGTGAAAAGAAGTAAATGACAAAAGACAACCAATTGGGCAGAAAATCGTGACTTCACGTTTCGGAAACCAAATAGTCAAGACAAACCTCAACATTTTTACCAAAATTCTTATCAGAATTCTTACCAGACTCCTTACCCAAATCATCGTGGTGTGGGTAGGTTTTTTCGGACCAGTTCCCAATCTCAAAATTCCTCGAACAAATGCTACATCTGTGAGGGCTTTGGACACTTCGCAAACGCCTGCCTCTCCGATCCATACCACAACACCCAACACCAGCAAGAACACACCTTTAATTATAGATCAAAAAGTTACAATACCTACAGAAACAGATTCAGAAAACCTCATGATGAGGCCAAACGCGATTGACTGCACTCGGGCCAACAATCAATAATAGTAGTAGGGTGTTTACACATAAAGGGAGCATGTGAGTTATTGGGAGAAAAAGTTACGAGCATCCGACCTAATTCTGAATTGGAGTACCTTTGTACCCAAAGAGACTTTTAGTTTTAACAAATCAGTCAGATCCACCAGAGTATTCTTTGACGAAAAAACAAGAAAAGTGGCTAGATTTATAAATAGGAAAGCTTTTGGAGTCGAAGGCGATCATACATGTTGCAGATTCAAAAACTCGACCATCTTATCTGCTCAAAGTGAGCTCAATTTTCTTAGTTCCAAAACCGGGACCCAAGCAGTGGCATTTGGTAGTCAACCTCAGACGTCTAAAGAGAACTTTACTGGAAAAACCATTCAAATTCAAGGGGCTCGACACCTTCCTGCGCATGGTAGGCCGCAACTGGTGGATAATAGTACTTGATTTGAAGGAGTGATACCACTATGTACTAATGGAAAACAAAGTACAACGGCTGTTGGGTTTTCAAATAAGGCAGAGCTGGTACCATTTTTGGGTATTACCTTTCGGCCTGAGCCAGTCTGTCTGGGTTTTTTTGAAGCTAGTGCGCGTGATGATTGGACACTGGAGAGCATCCGGAATAATTTGCGGAAATCATGTAGACGATATATGGATAGCTCATCCTTACAGAATGACGTTAATAGAAATCAGGGATCAAATAATATTCAAGGAACTGAGAGAAAGTGGGTTTGTTCTAGCTGAAAAAGGGCATCCGGAGCCAACTTAACAAGCAAAATTTTATGGTATGACCTTAAATACAGTAATGGGCAAAGTGTTAGCACCCGACAAAAAAATAAGGGATATCTTGTATTCACTTCGGCACCTCCTAATCACACCTCGCCTAACAGCTCGATTTCTAGCTTTCGTGGCTGGGAAACTAATGAGTTTAAGTCGTGCCTTCGTTCATGCAAAAACTTATTGTCTAGAGTTTTACTCAATTATCAACGCAAGACAACAGAGAACCTTGGGAATGGGAAGCGCAAATACAGTTGATGCCGCAAGCAGTCCACGATATAAACTGGGTTTTGGCAAATTTAGAAAAGAGAAATGGGAGCCCGGCTTGGTGGCCGTCAAGAATAATACCAATATATGTCGATGCATCGACAACGGGTTGGTCTGCAGTTGTGGAAAGCAAAAGGGCCTTTGGAAATTGGGAGTCAAGACACCAACATACCGATATTGCTTTGCTCAAATCAATGGCGGAGTTGTTGGGCATAGAAGCATTCGCAAAAGTACTTACAAACCACTGGATTACAATATTCATAAACAATCGGGTAGCCCAAAAATCGATAGAATCCAGAGAGAAAAGGCCATGGCAAAAAGAGATAATGCGAGAAGTGTGGAGCCTTTGCGACAAATACAATTTACATATTCACGAGTACCGGTGGATCCCTTCGAAGCTGAACCCACCCAGCAGACGAACTAACACGTGTATTCGACGAATCCGATTGGTCACTAAATCAAAAACTATATCAAAAAATTGAGGAAAAATGTGGACTATTTACAGTAGACCGAATGGCCAGTTTTCGTACATGGAAAGTAGCCCGTTTCAACAGCCGCTTTTTTTGCCTGGAATTAGACATGGTAGACTGCTTTACCCAGGTTTGGCACAATGACAGCAATTACATTTGCCCACCACTAAGTTTAGTTCACAGGGTAATCGAACAGGCAATAGAGGAACAGGTCCCTATGACAATAATTGTTCCGGTATGAGTGTCCGCCCCGTGGTGGCCGCTTTTGCTCAAGATACAGAAGGAAATAATGGTTCTTCTCCCGGCTACAGAATGCTTTCTGCCGGTACCAGATGAGAACCAAATACCAGAGCCATGGAAAAACCCGTGTTGGAAATTTCAGGCAATAAAAGTCTATTTTTAAATATGTTAGCAGAGGAGACCCAGAAAATGATAAAATGAATCGAAGTATAATAGACGACTTGAGGGATTATAGAGGAAGTTTAAGGACTTTGTAGTACTTACGATTTAGAGGCACATCCAACCCACCCAAACACAGTAGCAATGTTTCTAACTTGGATAAAAATGTCATCCCAGTCACAAAATTTGTGCACTTATATAGCAGCAATTAGTCGCTATCATCGTAGTAACAGATTGGTAGACCCCACAAATGATTACAACGTCCAGCGTATTGTGAAGAACATAAGGAAACTTACTGCGATTGATTTGGAGGCAGTATGGCCTCGTGACCCTTTCCTTGTAGAAGCTCTGCGAAATTACGTGGACAATCCTCCTCTGAACACATCCCCTATTATTTGGAAACATGATTGTGCTATGATTGCATTGGGTTTACGCACAATGCGTAGGCCAGCAGAGCTTTGTAATCTTTGTGTAAACGATGTAAAGATGGAAAAAGGAATCTGTTGGGTTAGAATAAACAGATCCAAAACCGACCAATTTGCCAAAGAGAAGTTTATCCCAGTGGATCCAACCAATTTCCCATATTGTCCGGTACGCCTGGTCCACGAATATTTGAGCGCTAGAAAGAAGTGGGAAGATCGAGACTACTTATTTCTAAACGCATCAGGGAAACGAATGACTACAAGAACGGTTAATGCGGCGGTGAAAAGAATAATCCAACACGCGGGCTATGATGGTAAATATTCAAGGCACAGTATTTGAATTGGCGGTACTACAAGTGCAATGAAAACAGGGTTATCATTGCCCCAAATAATGAGCATCGGGGCTGGTTATCACAATCGGTAGCCCTGTACCTTAGGTCTTTTTTAACAGTAATCTAGAAAACGATGGCAAAAATGGGTTTTTTAAAAAAAAAAATAAAAATAAAAATTCAATCAAACCGGCTAGAAAACCAATCCTCTGTCATTTTCCGTATTGTCTTTTCATCATAATAAATGATCTAAGCGAGAATAATGACCTGATGCACGACAATAGTCGTGCTAAGGTTATTATCGTGAGGATCGTCACCCCTTGCCCTATTGGAATCAATAACAACATTTTGACGTATATGAAACATAGGATATAAATTGAGGTAGGAAAAAGAATTGTAGATCTTTAGTGCTTTTTTCTTCGCTGCCTGACATTAGTCTGGCTTTGGCCCACCCTCCGCGCCCAAAAAAAAAAAAAAAAGAGAGAGGGGAAATAAATTTAGCAAAAAAAAAAAAAATGAATGGATGATTAATGAATGAATGAATGAATGAGAAAATAGGAAAATGGAAACTGACATTTTTGAGGACAGGTTGTATGACATGCTCACTAACTATGTAAGATAGCTCACTGACAAAAAAAACAACACAGGAAGAAGAGAAAAGAAAAAGAAGAAAAATGGGCTTGCAAAAAAAAAAAAAAAAAAAAAAAGAAGAAAAAAGTAAACAACACACACACACAGGGGAAGGAAAGATGAGTTTAAAAGGCATTTTCCATATGTAACACGCTCACTGACCTGTGTATCTTGCTTGGTGACATGCAGATACCGTTGTTGAGCACAATAAATGCTCCAATTACTGTACTTCGATTCTCGAATTTTTTTGCACACGTGACTACTGGTACAACGACCACAATCATTGAAAAAGGAATGGTTTTTTTTTTTTTTTAGATTCAAGCAAAAAATTTGCACTTGATAAGAGAAGTATCATTTATTATTTAATTTTTTATCAGAGGCTTACTCCCTGTTTTTAATATATAATTTATCAGGTCTTATATATAATATTTCAAATTTTTTGACCCCCAGAAAATCATCTAATAATTGTCAGCTCCCTAATGAGCCAGAACCCAGAACAATATAAAAAGCATTTGGATATATATTATTCTAGTTATTAATTTATGTATCTAAAAAAATGCATACCAGGTTGGGATTATGCTTAATAAAACTATTTTTGAATTGATAAATTGGTTTCATCAAATGATGATACAGACAAAATATTGACAATTGACAAAACCAGTGATGATTGATAAAACTATTAATGATTGATAAAATTACTATTTATTATAAAAAATAAAAAATTAACTATAAAAGAGATAATATATAGCTTTATTTATTATCTTTTAAAACTTTTATAACATATTTCTTAAGTGCTAAATTAATATATATTTTTTTTGTATTAGTAATTTTTTCATAAAACCCATTGGATATATTCTGGTGATTGACATGTTGATTGACACCTTGATTAGATAATGTCAGATGCATTTATAAAAAAAAGAAAAATACTAATAAAAGTAGAAATAGGTAGATATAATAATGCAAATAAAAATATTAACCTTGTATAGATCAATTTGTTTCTATTATAAAAAAAATAATAATTTCTTATACTTTATTAATATCATGGGCTTCATTATAGGTTTTATTATTTGTCAATCATTATTTAGAAAATTGCTTGATGAATAGTTTTGTTATTTGTCAGTGACGAAAGTATCATTATTTGTCAAGTATTTTAGTTGGGATCAGGTGTTTGTTTAGAAAGCTATAAAATTATTTATTGTTATTAGTTTATTATTATTTAATTATAACAATCAATAATGTTTTTTGGTTTTTTCTTAAAAATAAATTGATGCAAAATTTGTTTATATTGTAAGCTTTATTTTATTAATTACATGCAGAAAACTATCAAATTAGAACTTTGCTAAACAAAATAATAGAATATATCAAAGCTATCTATATTGCTTTACCAAATACTTTTGTCACTTATGAGTTACAAGTTGAAGCTATAATAGCCAATTGTGAAAATAAGCAATATTTAATAGTCTAAAAGTGATATTAAAATTAGAGCAACAAAGATCTAATAAGTATATTATATCTTTGAAAAGTTTTCAACCTATTATTATTATTGTTAACAATAATAACCAACTTCTTTTTAATGTTGAATATTTTAAGAAGGATGAAAGACAAGTTAGCATCTTATCTACTTATCAAATTTTATACAGTCAATGAATATTCAGAAAGAAAATACTGATTAATTTGAAATGAAAGGCATAAAGAATAATTAATTGCAAAAAGAGTATATAAATTATTGAAGAACATCACAAAAAACAGACTAAATAGTCTAAAAAAATAACTATTATAATATTAAAATTTAAGTTTATTTGTATTATTCTATGCATTATATATGTGTTGTAAATTATTGCTTTATATTATTGCTATACATAATTGAAAATAAAGTCTTAATAAAAAAAAAAATTCAAAGACTATTATCCAAACTATTATCTAAACCCAACCTGGTATACATTTTCTGAATACTTAATTTATTGCTAATAATATATTATAATTTTTGTAGATTTGAATAATTATAACAAAAAATCTACTTTCAGATTCTGTATTCCAAAATTATCAAACCAACAACTATCTTTAAAGTCTATTTCAAATGAAGCAGCACTATATTTTATGCCAACTTTCATAAAATCAAGCAATTTTATAAATTTTTATCTGAACAAAATAATAAAAATTATATTTTTATTTTAATTTTATTTTTAATATAATTTGTAATATGTAGTTATTATCTGGGCATATTAGTTTTAAAAAAATAAATTTTATTTGAAATTGAGAATTTTAAAAAATTACAATTTGTATATATCATATGAATTTAATAAATATTTGCAGCAATAATATAGATTTTTTTGTTCTGTATACATAGCACCTGTAGTATAATTTATATATTTTTAAATTAAAATAATTATTTTTTATAAAAATATTTACTTATAATTTAAATAATATATCATTTTATTTCATAATACAAAAGTGATTGAATGAAAAACAATTAATCTCTCAAGATTATATATCAACTTCAATCAATAATGATTATAAATTATTTATATATTAATCAAAAAAATTCAAAGAAAAATTAGTAAAACTCTGAAATTATACTATAATAAAATGAATAGAGCTCAAATTACATTAGGCAAAATATTAAATTTAACTTTTTGTTTTCCAACAATAACCAATTAATATTATAAAAAAAAAGTAGTTTGAATAAAAGCAAACCTATTAGAGTCTTATAAGAGAAAAAAATTTAATCTAATTTAAGCTATTCAAATTTGGCTAGCATTTTGTTTACTAATTTATTATTAGTACAATGTATAATATTTGACTCATTTGCATTTTTAATTGCATTGACAAGAATTTCCTTTCAATCTAATAAAATTGCTTGATATTGGCATGAAATCATTTAACTTTAGGATACATTAGACTTTGTTTTTTTGTTTACTTTTACAATAAATTTATATTTTTCTTCATAGTTAGTAATACTTGCTCAATAAGAAATACTTGACTCTTTGGTGCAAAAGTTGTTATGCTTTTTTTATTGTAATAACATGAGAAGCCAGTCTATACTTTTAGATTTAGAATTTATTTTTAGAATTTAATTTTGTCTACATGATGTTTTTATATAGATTTGTTATAATAATTTATTTATTTTATTGGCTAATATAAATCAATTGTTTAGATAATTTATTTATATAATTTAACTAGATATATAAGTTATTTAAAAAGAGTTAGAACAGAGTATACTATATCATATTGTAGGAAAATTCTCAAATTTTTACAATTTAATATTATAATTTATAGCAGACAAGTAAAGATTTATATTAATGATGAATATTTTGTTATTTTGTTATTTTGTAGTATTTACATATTATTTGCTAATTTGTAGTGTTATTTATATTATTTAACTATTCAATATTGTTTCTTATTACAATGCTTTCTATATTATGCTATTTATTTATCATTATATCTACTACTAGCATGATATAGTGACTTATGTGATTGAGTTGTATCAGAATTATTGTGATTTCTAATAAGTATATAGATATGTTTGAGTTAGTTTACATTAGAATTGATATGATTTTATTATGAGCTATTAAAAAAATTTAGCTACAGAGCTTACTTGCTATTCCAGTAATCACAATATGTATTAAAGTTAGTTTGTTTGTATCAGAATAATAATAATCTTGTTATTTTAGTGAATACAGTATGTAGTTATAATTAAGTTACTTTATATTGGAATTATTATGAGTTTTATTATAAATTATGATAAAAAATCTTATTACAAAACTTGCTATTCCAGTAAGTATAATATATAGTTACTGGCCTGATTTTAATAATTTAACTATCATTTGGTTTGTTTTGTAATTGGCATAATTTTTATTAGTTACAGTAAATAATTTTGTTGTAAACCCTATTTGTCATTCTGAGAATTATAGTTTACAATTAGATTAATATTTATTTGTAAGTTACTAAAAAAATTTTATAATAAATAATTCTTTTATAAAATTTATTTGCTATTTTGGTGACAACAATATATGAATAGTTTGTATTAGAATTGTTATATATTCTATTTTGAGCTATATACTATAAATAATTTTATTTTAATGGCTATCCATTTGCTGTACTAAATTTAGTACAAAATACTGAATTTAGTATAGTTATAAAATTTAAATTTTGAAAATTTTTTTTTATTAACTTTAAATTAAATTTGTATAATATATAAATAAATATTTATATTTTATTTTAGTATATTTAAAAGTTGGCTAATTTAACAAAAGTTATATTAGCAAGTATAATATATTATTTAATGCTTTACTATGATCAGTTTATAAAATAAATCAATTATTTTATGGTATTTTTAAATGACAAAATAATTGAACTATTTTATAAATCTGAGATAGTAAATCATAAAATAAAACCGTTATTGCATACTTCGTATGCAATAACTATATAACATTTTAACAAAACAAATTACTCTGTTTTCAGTTTCTTGCCGTAAATAATATTTATTCCTTTAAAATATTTTATTTATAATATTTATTCCATTAAATAGTTTATTTATTATATTTATTTAGTTATACAAAAATGATCTGTAACTGATATTATAAAATGAAAAACTTTTTAAGTTACGAAAAAATCAGGTACAGAATAATTAAGTTCGGAATAATTAAATTCAATATTAATCCTTATCATCAATAACGGCCCATCCAATCACAGGAGACACGACAGATTCGCCACCAAAATTTTCAAGAATTTCCTGACTAGTTCCAATAAATCCTGCTACGAATTTCAACGGAGGAGTAGCATTAGTAGTAAATGGAACTCCTACTATGCCATCTGGAAAATCATACTTATCTATAAAATTTGAATGCAAAGCATTTCCTGCACGATCATAAGGGAAGAAGCCTGCAATCCATCCTGTAATATTAGTTTCTCCTCCAGAACCATATATTTGCATGCTAATAACCCTACCCCAAAAGTCTTCATCAACCTCACCACGATAAGTATCAACTAATTTCGAAATTACAGGTTCAAGTCGATCTAGCCAAAAATCTAATTCTAAATTTAAGTTTCTTAATTTAATGACTTTTTCTTGAAGTTTTGTCCAATCTTCGAGTGTACCTTCAAGTGTAACTTTTGGAATTCCACAGCCAAAAACCATTCTATAATTAAAGTAAGCTTTAACCATATCTAACAACACGATACGACTTGCAGTTAAGGAGCTTGGAGTTGTGGTTGAGAAATCACATTCCAATAATTGAGAAAGGTCAATTTTTTCCACACGTTTATTAGTTACTGTAACAAGTCTATTTATGGCTTCTGGCCAGTTACCTTCAAGAATATTCTCATGATTTACACCCAAAATATCATCAACATTGACGACAATATCTTCTTTTCCTTCATGTTGAACAAATCTATTACGAAACTTCTCAGCATTATAATTAATGTGACGACTAACACCTTGAGAAATTGTAAGCCAAATATCATCAGGGCTCAAACGTAAATGTTGATGGTGATTATAGGCATGAAATATTGCAGCAGCGAACCCATTAAAACAGTAAGGGCGTTCAAGAACTGATTGTTTAGAACTTGCAGAATTATCATAGTAAACGGA
This sequence comes from Dentiscutata erythropus, assembly GCA_910591965.1. Lineage (NCBI taxonomy): Eukaryota > Fungi > Glomeromycota > Glomeromycetes > Diversisporales > Gigasporaceae > Dentiscutata > Dentiscutata erythropus. Next base: position 6,297 of record CAJVPY010002326.1, on the reverse strand, counting down.
AACTGCATGTACTTTTTGTTTGGGGAAGATATTAGAAATTCTGTCTTTGACCGAAATATGAGGCTTTATCTCATTTTCAAGTTTTATTTTTTGAGTTAAAATTTGTGTGCTATGTGTATTAGTTGCAGCCTGCATCGTTGATGAACTGAATGAAAAGTAATGATCTAAGAATTCATATTTATACTTAATTCACATGTTCATGTGAACTAAAACAAATTCCACTTTGAGTATGTATCAAGATTGGCGTAAAAACATTAAATGCCTTTTTTTTTTGTTCGGAGGACCTTTGCATAAGTGTATACGTCAAGTGATAAAAAAATTACATTTTGACGCATTAGAGCCAAATGAATTCGTGAATTTGTTCTTTAGTGTAACAAAAAATAAAAAATAAATGCAATCTACTCGTTGTCTAATTTGATAATCATGTGTCAATACTTGCCCAATTCAGTCGTAATACGTATAGTTAGACGGAATTCTAGAAGAGCATGACTCATCTATTTGTTATTTATCGCTGCTTGCAAAATGGGTTATCTTTTTCTTTGGGCAAATTTTGTAAATCGCAAGGTGTAACGTAAAATTTAGGAGAAAGTTCAAAGTTTTCAAAATCGGAAATAACTCAAAATTTCGGTTATGAAGCCAATATTCAAGTCCTAATTAGAGGTTGGAACCGGGTTTAAATATTCGAGTTTATCACATAAAAATTCGAGTTTATCACACCAAAATTCGAGTTTATCACATCAATAATTAATAATTCATGTGATAAACTCGAATTTTGGTGTGATAAGCTCGAATATTTAAACCCGGTTCCAACCTCTAGTCCTAATTTAAAAGATCCCTTGCAAAGTTTTAGATTTATCCACGCTTTCTTTAACTTTGAATCTGATTATAAAACGAAGCAATCTTACCTTAAATTTTGCGCACATTATATCTTGTACTTTTTCACTTCTGCGTAGAATTTTTGGTGGCGCTCTTGGTGTATCTTTCATTTAACTAAACAAATTTCTCCGTGTAGTTTTTTTTTTTAAATAATATTTTTGGATTTAATTTAGCAGATGAATATAAATAAATATCTTTTTTAATCATAATACGTACTGTAGCTAATGTAGCTATTTAAATTCATAAAATATACAATAATTATCATTATACTGTAAATATCTTTTAATATTATTTATTTGCATTTTATAATTGCTAGCATAAATAATATTAATTAGTGCATCTGGTAATATGATAAAATTTAAAGCTATAAATAAAAGTTTACAGTAGAAAATATAAATAATGTAACATAGTAATATGATAGATTAGTTTTTCTTCCGTTAAGCTCTAACGATAATTAATGTATATCTTATGCTATGAAAATCGTAATTGAAATATCTCATAGAATTCACTCTGTAAAGTCTGATGACTATAGCTGGAATTATTTGCGAATACTGTTTGCCACTAATTACAGTTAGGGTAGTAATTTACAGAAATTTAAAATTTTTTAATGTAAGGTACGTAACTTACATGAAGTATTAAGTAATATATAATATAATATAAATAGGATATTTGCTAGGAAAATGACTCATTAAAACTACATAGATTTTATAAATAAAAGTTAAAATTGAAATTTTTACTAATTTAAATAAGAATTTTTTTATTTTGTAGAACTTAGTGGCTTTATAATCGCATAGCCCTGAATGATCATATTTTTTAGTACATCAAATTTACTATATTTACATAGTATATAATAATCTGATCGGTTCATTGATTATTATATATAATAACTTACCATGCATAACAAAGTTAGAATGTAACGTATATGTAAGGTAAGTATGTAAAAGTATTAACTCCATAATTACCATTCTTGCCAGTATATTTTAAATAAATGAGGAATATAACTATTAAATTTATTACTTTTAATATAATATATTAAGTGTTGACATGTTACTGTATCTATGGATTTTCCATGTTTATGTTCATGAATGCCCATAAATGTTTATACGCTTTGTATTTAGTATAAATTTTAAAGTTATAAATTATTTTGAGACTAAATTAAGTAGTTGTGATTAATTTTAAATAATCAAATCAATTAAAAATGATTCAGCTTTATTTAGCACCACATTTAAATAAAATGCTTACACAACTCAATATTATAGACAGTACGAAGAAAACTTTTCAATTTATTAATTTCATCCTCTAATTGCATGTTACTCCTTTTCAATTTATTAATTTCATCCTCAAATTGCATGTTACTTTATTGCTGTCTTCTATTCTCTAATTGCGTGTTGATCTCTGGCTTTATTTTATCCTCTAATTATATATTATTTTCTAGCTTTATATTATATATTATTCTCTTGCTGTATGTTATTCTCTAATTGCATGTAATTTTGTCAAAGTACATTTTTATGAGAATCGTCTATTGAATTTTGTAAAAAAAAAAAATATTTGTAAAAATCCCCATGGTCTCGTAGTTCTAAGGCCTGAAATAATTATATAAGGACAAAATACTATAGCATGTATAGTGTAACGATTAATTTTTCCCATGTCTCATCACTTCCGTATTTGTTTAATTCTTTAAGTCGTCACTCACCTTCCATAATTGTACCATCATAGTCATGTTAATCTTACCCTAGTAATATTAGGCATTATTATGTATTCTTGGTAGTTTATTTCATGCCAGAGCGTTTACTCTCATACGCGCTTGCATAAACTTGTGATCATTGCCTTGGGCAAATATGGAATCTAAAGTGTAAGCGTTGAGATCCTGATGTTGACCATCTGTAAAATTAGAATGTATATAAGAGTGTATCTTCATCCTTAGTTGAGGATAACATTCGCTCTCCCAAAATTCCTCAATAAATAAAGCTCATATATATTCACACTCTTTTTTATCATAAGTGCCTAATAAATCATGAATATACGAATATCTAATTAACTGCCCAAATCAAGTGACCCTTTTAACGTCAACCATCGGAGTTAAACTCGGCATGACAATAGCAAGCTCTCGCTTACGATTGTTACAATAGTAAAAAGTATCATATAATTATTACCAAATAGAAATACGTACATCTAGTGTTAGAAATGTACCAGCAATAGCCAACACGTTTGAAATAACAGATAGGGCCTAATAAAGCCATTAAAATTAAGTCTTAAATACTAATAACAATTAAAATAAGGTTTTTTTTTTATAAAATAAAAATATTTACACTTTATTTCCTTGTTCTGTCTTTGTCTCAACTACAAAATTATTGGGGGCAATCATAAATCCTGACGTGGTATTCATGTAATAAGTACATATAATTTCTAGTTGTTGGATCTAGATAAGTTATTATTTGCTAAATATATAGTAATGCGCATATGCTTGTGTATCGTGTTTCGACGGAAGTCCAAAATTATCTCAAAAGGAGGGTACAATTAGATTTGTTACTCTTCTTATCATTCTAATATAGCAAGTCTAAAACATAAAAGTTATTGTAAAAAGTAATTATAAAATATTTAGCTCCATAATTAATACATGAAATTAATATCTACAATATTGTGCCCAAGAAATATCTATTTGTCTGGAAGCTCGATATAATGTAAGGGTTGACTGCTGAAACTATATATTTTTCACCGCCATTGTTTTATTTACCGAATCAAAGATGTTAATGGTAAAAGCTAGAAGATCACCTTCTACAATATTATCATTGAGTATATTGAATTTAAAAATTGATATGACGTTTGGTTACTAGGAAAGATACGATCTTTTGGATCAAACTTTCCCGTATAATGATCATTGTCAATAGTTAGTTGAGCAGCATAAGATATTTTGGGCAGTTGTTGAAGGGATGATATTGATCTAAAATAAATAAATATAAATGAATGTGGTGGAAATTTTTAAATAATGTATTAGTGCATTTTGTGCACTTTGTGCACTTTGTGCGTTTTAGGATTAAAGTTTAGTACTAATAAATGGAATAGATTATTTATATGATTATTTTCATGGTTATATTTCATATTATACAAATAGGTGATTACTGTATATTCAGAATACGTGATCTTTTAAAATTTGTATAAATGTTAGACGTCACTTTCAAATTTCCGTCAATTAACGTAGCTTCGAAATTGTAAATTAAAGTACTTCATATTTTATACGTATCGGTATGATTTTATCGATTAAAAAATAAAAAAAATTCACAACGCAAATCAAATTATTTTTATTAATTATTGTATTTAACTTCCATTACGATTGTTAAAATTAAACAACTGTTAAGCGCTATACAGTATGATTTTTGCATGTAACCTCGGCGAATACAACAACAACGAAAAGTAAAGAGCATTGTTCTTACGACAAGACAACTCCTACTTCACAATTTGGTTTATTACAATGACAGTCATCATTTTCTTTAAACCTTGTTCAGTTTCTTGGTTGGATGTTTCATTTGTAATATCTAGTGGTCGGATTAAGTTTTGTTAAGCACCAGCATTTCGTAAAGAAATAAATTTGCCCATTGAAATTACATCAAGTTCAGGAAATTCATCAATACCTAAGGGTTCTAATTCGTTTGCTGAAACCATGTATCCTACTTGTCTATCCATTTTTAGCCTATCAATATCATCTTTACGAGATCACCAGGTTTCAAATTTAACACACGTTTTTTAGTTTATATCGTTTTCCCATTAAAATTATAAATCATTTGACGGTTCTGAGTGACATGTCGATTTGCCACCACGATTATGTTTATCAGATTTAAAATTCAGTCCATCGATACTTCCAACTTTAATTAATTTAAAGGTATTAAGAACCCAATATTTAAAGTTTGAATTTTCATGTTTACTTGACGAGTTTCGTAAAATAGCCAGGCAACGATCATACTTTGAACGATTCATTATATGTCTTTCGTTTTTTCTACTGTTCATGTAATCATCAACGATTTTTTGAAAGCTTTGAAATGAAAGAAACGAAAAAAACTAGCAAAGAATTTGAAGTCATATTATGGAAGATAAAACAACAAAGAGTTTTTTTTTTTTTATAATCAATCTAGTTTATTAGACTCTTAGGTTAAACTTGACATACGTACTTACGTATGTTACATATTAATCAGTATCCCTTAATCCGTATGTAAATTCGGGGCAAATTTGCCCCGAATTTTGTAAAGTAATTTTTATTCTACTTAAATTATAATAAATACTATAAATTGGTTATAAATCAAATAAAAAACAAATATTTAATAAATTTATTTACTTTTTACTATAAAATCTTTAAAACAATTTGACCTTACTTTAGAGCAATAAAGAGATTTAAGGCAAATATAGGTATTATGGCGCAGTTAAGTATTTAGCTATTAGTACATGATATATCAGTCCGAATCGAATGATTTTGGTACCATTTGATTCGTCTTGATGAGACGAATCTAATGATACCAAAATCATTTAATTCTAATCACTGTATCATAAGTTAAAATTAATTAAAAATACAAATTAAAAAAGATAAAGTATAACGCAGGTATCAGTTATGGCGCACATGCAATTTTTCATGATCTATTAAGATCAGAATCGAACGATTTTGATACCATTCGATTTGTCTCATTGATTACGAATCGAATGGTGCTCAAATCATGTGATTTTGACCAATACATCTTGATATTACTAATACCGTAAAATCCGGACACATATACCCCCCATGCGGTGTACCCCTTGCCAGTTTGAAGCGCCAGTTCGTGACTTATACCCGGGTATATAGGTATTATACATACTATATGTATCACCCAGGTAGATATAGTAAAACATATTGTCTCAATACGGCGTACCCCCGTATAGAGGTACCCCGGGTACTAAATTGAGTAATGAAAATACCCGGGGTACATGTGTCCGGATTTTACGGTATATCATAATTTAACCAAAATAAGCTGCGCAAAGTAATTTTAAAATTAACATAAAATAATAAATAATTTTTGATATACCAGTCCATTTACCATTAAAATGACCACCTTGAAGAGGCGATTCCAACAAGCCCAAACTCACTAAAATCCAATCACGGAATCACAAGATCGCTAAGGTATTTGTATTGTTTTAAACTAATTTATTTTAAAGAATAATTTTTAAACATTTATTAAATCTTACTGTTATTTTTTACAGCAAAGATATATCTAGTGTTCCGAACCGGATCAAAAATCACGGATTGATCCGGGATTGAACCGAAATCGATCCAATTCCCGGATTCGGATCAAATCCGGCCAATCCGGGGATTATCAAAAAAAAATTTTTCTTAAGCACGCAACTTGCTTATTCTAGCTAAATCTATTTTTTATTTTGAATTTATATTCTAGCCACATAAAC
>CAJVPY010002325.1:0-16497 GCA_910591965.1 Dentiscutata erythropus | reverse complement strand
AATAACAACATATTCAGTTTCCGGTTTGGAGTGACGTAGTTACTTAATTATAACATTATAATATTATATTGTAGTTATGGTATCGCATTACAACATTGTGTTATTGCGGCATTACGACATACAATTTTTACGGCAATTAGATGCTATGCCGTAATTAATTCTACCACTAGTAAAATGCCGTAATTGCCGTAATTCGGTAATTCTACCACCAACTATACCTCAGATGGATTAAATCAACCAATTACATAATTAAAACTTTTAACTATATACTGCAATCAATCAGTTAGCACAGCTATGTTTGCATTACTATGGCCCCCGTCAAGCAAAGCCCGAAGGAAAATCCCTTGGGCGCCGTTTAAGTCCCTATTAATTTTAAGTCCACACACATTACACCTAAACTGTTTATCCCTCCAAGATTATTTTAATATATCCACAAAGGCTGCACGTCTTACCTGTATATGCTTCTGAAATAGATGTTATTACAACTTTGCCAAATTCTTCTATTTTAGAAATTAGTCTTTTTCTAAATCTAGCATGTATATTTAAAAAATTGAAAAATGAAAAAGATAACTAGACAGAATATGATAGATTAGAAGAAAAGATTAAATTATTAGAGCATAAATCTATAAACGAAGAACATGACAAAAATTCAATGAATTCTGATGATGAAGAACATTACAAAAATTTAATTAATATCTTCTTCATAAGATAATAATAATGAACTCAAAGAAAAAATAGAAAATTACTTTAAAGAAATGTGGCATCAAGTAATTTTACATGAAGTATCATTTTCGGGTGTCATTTCATATGAAGAGTATGTATCCAATAAAATGATTGTTATGTCATTTCCTAACGGACTAAGAATTAAATCTCTAGTTAATCTTTTTATAATAAAGGCAGAAACAAACTCATATTGAAAATAACAATGGAGTTATAGAATATGATGAAAGATTAAAAAGATATTATTTTTAAGAAAAAATGAATAATATTATTATTATACTTTTATGATATTACTTTTATGATATTACCTTTGGAATTAGATAGCAAGAATATTCTAAATTTTGAGAAAATACTTTTACAAATTAGAAATAAAGAAGATAAAGTCAATGCATATGTGACTTTACATATAAATTTATACAAATTTAAAAAAAATCGCAAAATAACGAATATAAATATATGGGTAGATCTACAATTTAGTTTTATTGAATAAATATTTGAAATGTTTTGATATTAAAAAAAAATAAATACATATAAACATTTTTTTATTTACTTATATTTATAAAAATATTTTTAGAAAAAATGATAATAAAAATATAATTTAAACTTTTCAATTGTTTCATTATTTTCAATTTCATTTTTTTCTAAAATATTTTCATCGATTGTTTCATTATTTTCAACTTCATTTTTTTTGCTTTTTTCTAAAAATAAATAAAAGTTAAAATAATTTTATTTTTTTATAAAACAATTATGATAAAATTAATTTAATTAATATTATTACTTTGATCTTCTTTTATTTTTTTTTCTATTTTTTCAGTTAATGTAACAAATATAGCAACAGATATAAGATAAATTTTTATCTATAATGAAGTAAGAGCGACGATTGCACAAAATAAAAGATACGCACATATGCCTATTGTTCTATCTATAATTTTTTTTAAAAAAATTAATAAATTATTTAAGTTAGTTAATAATAATACATATATATTTTGTTTATTTCTTCTTCAGTTAATTCTTTAAAATTTTTTAATAGAGTAGAAAAACTATAAATTGCATAAATAATAGATAGAAGAGAAGGTAATAATATAATCCATAGGCTAACTTATTAACATAATTATGTTGTGCTACTATAATAAAAAAAACTAAATGAATAATAAAAAAAGTTATATGCGCTGCTTTTTGTAATTGATTATATGTTAATTGATTGTCCAAATCAAATATATGTTTTTTGGTTGTAAAAAAATACAAGTTTTTATAAAAAAAACAAAAATTGCTTGAAAAGTCATATAATAAAAATACTGAATAGGTAATAAGATATTGTATAAAAATATAATTTTCTGTTGCATTATGTGCTCGTTTAATAAACCAAATAGCCAAACTATTAACAAATAGTTCCAATATAAAATTTAAAATTAAAGTTATCATATTTATAGAAAACATGTCTGTTAATAAGAAAAGAAAAATAACAATCATTAAATCAAAAATATTTTCAACACCTTCTTCAGTAGGATTAATAATTTCAGAATCATCATAAATCAAACTTTTGTTTGAATTTTCAGCATTGACAAGAACGAAAATCAAAATAATAAAGAATAAAAATTTTATCATTTTTAAATTTTTTTTTTGCTTACAAAAACAAGTTAAAAAAAAAAATACATAGCATAATTTTATATTCTTGTTTATAATTAAAATACAGTACAATAAAAGGATAATGCTAAATAAGGTTTAATGATACGATATACGTTTCTTTGTTGCAAGATGAGTCACCTTTCTTTTCATTGTTATACAACTCACTATAAGTTTAAGATAAGATTATAAATAAAACCATTTTTATAATCATACTGTAGAGTGCTGCAGATCTAGTGTAACATGATTTTTTAGTGAAAAATTAAAAATCACATGTGATCTAAATTATTTGTCACGCATAGTACGGCAAGTACCTAGAAAATGTGTACCGGGTTAGCTCTAGAAATAACATGTACCTATTTTATTTACATTAATTCTGCTCAATTAAGTATTCATTTCATCTAAATTAATTTGCGAAGATTCTAATTCAATAAATTCGTGAATTCTTGTAGAACTTCATTAACTTTGTTTTATTTACACTAATTAAAATAGATATGTCATTTTGTATCAAGAAATTTGAATTCATTTTATTTAATTTTACTATGTAAATGTATATGTTGTAAGTGAAAACAGAATTTAAGTGGATTCAAAATTTATATAAAAGAGCCCATTTTCGGGTTGATTTTATCATATATACACACCATAACGCTAACCCACCCTAATTAACTAACTAACTTGAAAATCCATAGAGTATTTAAGTTGTGAATCTTACTATCAAGTTACATTTTATCATTTTATTCAAATTATTTTAAATATTAAAATATAATTAGCCTTTATACATGATAATTAAAACAGGCGGCGAAGCCGCCCGCATTCGCAATCTCTAGTTTCTACTATAAAAAATTCTGCTATAGCACTTATTTGCTACTCTGATAATTATAATATATATTTAAAATCAAGTATTAGAATTGTGATGATTTCTACAATGTGTTGCTCTAAACAAAGTATAAGCGAAGTAGGGGTATTATGGCAAATAGGATCTGTGATCCGAATCGGACGATTTACACACCATTCGATTCGTCTCGGTGAGACAAATCGAATGGTGCCGAATTTGTTCATTTCCGATCATTGGAACGTGAAATATCATTATTTGAACGAATTTTTACTTAAAAAAGAAAAACAGAGCACATAAAAAAATTTTTTTCATATAAATAAATCCATCTTAGCATGTTAAGCAATTTTGTTCGAAGTAACAAATTCTACCTAATTTCAAAACTTTTATATAGTCTGATGACCTTTTTCTTTATTTATTTTTACTTTAAAAAAATAAAAGCTTATAAGTAATATATTATGTATTATGGCAAAGTAATTACAGTGGGACTAGAACTTTACTTCACGCAAAACCAAAACTTATTAGATAGAATCAATTAAAAAAAAATAATTTTTAAAATCTTTTTTATGTATAACAATTCACATTTCCCTCAATTCTGGAATGTACATACATAGGTCCAATTATAAAGCGACGTATTAATAAAATGTATTGTGATACAAATATTCTTGTATTATGAAAACAAGTTTATTTTTACATGTAGAAATTGAACAACCCTGAACATTTAAATAAATAAATAACATAGCATACCCGTGTGTCACTTTATTATATAAGTTGTATTTGTCACATTTACTGTATCACATTATTGCCTTATCGCGTTATATCAAATAAAATATGCAAGTCTATTATACTAACAGGCAAGATAATATTTGCGCCACACTTAATAAACTAAATGAACAACCTGCTAGTTCTAAAGGTTCAAGCTTAAACAGTGTTGTTAAAAGCTTTGGGATCCCAGAAACTACACTTAGGCGGGCTAAAAAAAATGGTGATCCTCTTGGTCACTCAGGGTTCTTACAAAACATGAAGAAGATTAAATTACCAGCTATTGCCTTAATATGCAAAAGCTTGGGTTTGGTTTAACAAAGAAAGGGGTTAACTATTGTATAATCAAAATTTTGCAATTAAATAAATGAAATTACCCATTTGGAGATATGGGACTAAGTTATGACTGGTGGAAGCATTTCATGAAGGATCATCTTGAGCTTTCAATTCGTACTCCTCAAGAATTATCTGAGGCATGTGCATAGCGAGCAAATGCAGTAATTGTTAAGGACCATTTTAAAAAACTTAAACAGATTATTCATGAAAATTCACTTACTGCTGTGCAAATTTAGAACATGGACGAAACTGGTTTCGCATTGTTCCAAAATCTGAAAAAGTAATTGCAAAAAAAGGTGCACACCAAATTCATAAAGTTTCACATGGGAATTCTTATGAACATATCTCATTAGCACCAACAATTTCTGCTGCTAGATCGTATATTCCACCCTTAATAATCTATAAAGGTATTCACACAATTCCTGGCTTGTTAGAAGGTGCACTATCTGGAACTGTAATAGGTTTTACTGATACCGGGTATATGCATGAAGACCTTTTTCAAATATATCTTACCCACTTTATCAATTCAATTTTACCTGCTTGCCCTGTTTTGTTAATCCTTGATGGCCATAAAAGCTATATTAACTATACAAGCATCAATTTTTGCTGAGAGAATAGTATCCTTCTTTATGCACTTCCACCTTATACAGCACATATTTTGCAACCATCAGAGCTTCCTTTTGCAAAATTAAAAAATGAATATAGTAAGGAGTGTGATAAATATTGTATTAACTATAATGGCATGACAGTAACAAAGCATACTTTCGCGAAAGTCCTTGGTCCTGCTTTTCTTGAAACCTACATACTACTTGCTATTTGCAACACCTATAAAGCAATGAGAATATGGCTATTTAATCCCAATGCTATTAACCCTGACCATTTAGATGCTTCTCTTACAACTGAAAAATTTATTAACTTATCTTCATGTAGCCAACCCATCGAACCAAGCCAACCTTTCACTCAACTTGTTGAACCAAGCTCTGTATCTCAACCAAACCATTTTCATCCTACAAGATTAAATGTTAATTTGTTAAATAAAGAAAATAAAATGCTTAGAGAGAAAAATAAATTATTAAAAGCTCAGCTTGCATTAGTAACAGAAGAGCTTGATATCTATAAAAATCCTGAAACAACTACTTTGCATTCAGTTTTAAAGTATCCAGTTCGTAATTCACAAGCCAATAGCTCTCAAGTAACTTTTGAGAGCCAAAATGATCCTAAAAAACAGTCAGATTCTTCATTGCTCCCTCCTAAAAAAAAGAGAAAAACACTCCCTTTTGCCCAACTGCTTACAAATGAGAAAAGCTGGCGACAATTGAATGAAGCGAATAAGAAAGCAGAACGAAAGATTGCAAAGACAAACTGAAAAAAAGAGATAATTGCTCAAAAAAAAGCTGCATGAGAGCTTGATCTAGCACAAAAAAAGAAGAATGTGCTAGAAAAAGAAAAGAAAAGTCAACAAGAAAAAAAAAATAAGAAAAAAATTTTTTTCTAAATTGCCACAATACCTCCTAACCTTAAAATTTTTGATTTTGGTACCATGTACAAAAATAATGATCTTGTACCAGTATTACAAATCATGCCTTCTTATTTTATACTAGATTTATTCTATATATATTGTATTAGCAGTTTAAATTTCAAAGTTCTATATTGAATAAATAAAAAGTTTTACTTGTAGCATGCTTAGCTTCGCCATAATACCTCTACCTCCCTTATATGATTGAGTATCAGAATTACTATGATTTCTATATATTCAAGGTTGAGTTAGTTTTAATTTCTAGTATAGAAAATTCTATCACAGAACTTACTTGCTATTCAAGTAATCACAATATATGGTTAAAGATAAGCTAGTTGTTCGATTAATGCCGCTAACAATGGATTATGGGATTTTATTAGGTATATAAGATCGAAATAATGCAATAAGGTTCTCTCTTTCTTTTGAGAGTAACTATTATTCCAATATCAAGGTCAGGGTATTTAAGTGGATTTAATAATTCAGTGGGTAAAATAGGGTAATTAACTTTAAAAGAAAAGGGCAGATAGCTTAAGGAGAGCACTTCTACTCGAATTTCAAAGTCTCTAATTTAAACTTTACTAGCACTACGATTTAATATGAACTTGACTAGGTAACAGAGTAAGAAAAAGGTTTTATCAACATTCTTATTAGGAACGTTTTATTTTAAGGGCAATGTTTTCTTAAGGAAGGACTTCTACTATATATAGTTTCGAAGTTATAAAACTCTAATGAGTTGCTTTTTATTTCAAGGCAAATAGCCAGCACTTTTATAACTTCTAGTGCTTATAATAAATACATTTGAGTTTCTACTATAGCTATTTATTATTCACAGAATTCTCATAATTCACCAAATTCTCAAAATCCACATAATTCTTAGAATTCACAAAATTCGCATAATTCACATAATTCACAAAATTCACATAATTCCCAAAATTCGCATAATTCCCAAAATCATCAAAATTCCTTTTCAGGAATTATGACTACATTCAAATGTTAATTTGACCAAAATGGATAGAAGGCTTCCAAATCAGGTAAGAATTACGTATTAATTCTTTAGAAGGCTGTGCCGAGTTAAAGACAATAACAATATGCTAACAAAAAAAAAGAATAAAAAGAATAAAATAAAATAGATAATAAAAAATAAATAATAATAATTTAGGGACCCCGAGAGCCTCTCACAACGTACTGTACGCTAAAATTTTTGCCGATCACTTTTTCCAGCCAATCAGATGCCAGAAAAGAACTATACGTACTGTATGTACTGTACGCTAAAATTTTTCAGATATCATATAAATGGCACATCACTAGTCAGAAGCACTTATTTTTGTTAATGTTTTAGATTATTTCAATTTTTTTTTTACTAACAGAAAGAATTCTGGAAGTGCATAAATAAATTCTTTAGCTTAATAAAAAATCTTTTTTGAAAACGATGTTTTTGATTTGCGGCTGTGCTAAGGTGGCGTGATCTAGTTTATCTAATTAAAGACAGGATTTCATGTGTCCAGTTACAATCGGAGGAGAAATTAGGGCTTCTGAAAAAACTGCCTAGTTATAAAAATTATGTTGTTTTGTAATAAAAATATTCTAAGCCCTTGGGTATTAGTGGAAACGAAGTTTCCGCTTGTACACATCAAAACAGAGTATTTTTTACTAAGTGTCCTGTTATCTTGATATAGTGATCGGGGGGTATTTATGGGGGCACTTAGATAATGTGTACCAGGTTGGTGGCGCAGACAAAGTTCTTAAAATTCGTTAAGATTAGGGTTAGTGTTAAGGTTAAGAATTAGATGAGGGTATTTAAATAGTAAAATTGCCCAACGAAAACTTTTTGCTAGAACACCAAAGGTGGATTCTTATGCTAATTTTTGAGCTATGGACGATTATGATATTTGATTAATAACATATGTAAGAATAATAATAACAATTTACGATGAAAATTTTTATTTCTTTGAAAGCCTTAATACAAAATATTTTCTAAAATATAAACACAACTTTATTCATGTCGAATTATGAAACCAAAAAACTGCATTTCAAAATAATAATAAATCATGTTTTAAGTGCACAACCTGTGTAAATGGAGCATAAAACAGAAACATGAGGATCAAATTTTAAATGATATTCGCAAACAAAAAGAAAATGCTATAAAATCCAAAGAGCTTGAAATATATAGTTTATGAAAAACTTATGGATGCTGATAGAAAGAAATATGTATATGAATCTTGAAATAGTTGTAGATATTTCCCAAACAGTTAACGAATAGAAGTAAATAACATTAATGAAGCGTTATTATATCATGGTTTATAATTTCTAAATCTAATATTACGGTATATTAATTTAGATACAATGCAATTCCCAATATTCTCTCACATTACGGAAGCTAAAGAAACTTTATGGGAAAATATTTGAATATCAACCTTGATTAATTACACACAAGTCAATTTAATGATTAATTTGATAAATTCAAAAACCAAAATATAGATAATGATCGATCTGGTAAATTCAGAAACCAAAATATAGATAATGAAGAATCGAGTACTGAAGATAGTGAATCTGAATCTGAAATTTGCTCTTCATGAGGTATAAAAATTTTTTCATGTTTAAATAAATTTATTTATTAAATTTATGTTTTAGCCGCTTGATTGTCTTGAAAAGTCAAATAATTTTCCCGAACAAAAAAAAATGGCTTCGAAAGTATTGTATCGAACTTTAACCATATTCAAAAAAATAGAAGATGACATTTAAAATTTTGAACAAGCAAAAAAGCTTGTAGTGGACGTAACAAAGTACCTTTTATTAATAGCATAAAAAAATTCAAATTTGAAGCTTTATACGTGTATTAAATAAATTTTGAATTTGGATGAAATGCATTCTATACATTTGAATTGAGTGTACTTTAACTTATAGCTTGTAGCGATAATTAAATAAATTCTAATAAATTTAATAAATATTATAAAAAAAAAAAAAACTTCGATTATTTCTTTAAAAGTTCGTGATTCTATTGTTACTCAGAGAAATATCGATTTGCCGGGAGTTAAATCAACCAGCAAAATTAAACAAACAAAACACTGGACCACCTTATCGAAAGAGACGTTTAGATTCAGCAAAGTGGAATGGTTCTAAGGCTTCGGCAATCCTTAGGCAAGAAACACGTGACAAACTTCGGTTTACCAACACTCGAACCACTGGAACCAACTCGCAAGAAAATATATCCACAATACTTCTGGGTATGGTACTCAATACTATCAATCTAAACTAAGGTTGGAAATGGCGCTAAACTCAGATAACAATAAGGGTTGTCTGTATCAGGCAGACAATTGGAGTGATCTAGCCTAAATTTGGCTAATTCAGAAAGGTAATCTTTGGTCAATGGGATAGATATGGTTTATGACAGAGTTAACAATTAGACAAGAATTTAATTTAGCAAGGATCGAGGTGAAGGTAGTGTTTACAAAATATGTATTTAAATGGGCCAAAGACAAGCTAAGGGATGCTTGTTAAATCGTAAAAATGATGTCTTTATTAAACAGCAGAAATGTACTGCTTATATACTTTCTTTTAAACTATGTTTTGTTTAAGACTTTTAAGTCTTATAATAATATAAACTATTAAAATACATAAAATAAAGAAAAGACTTTTAAGTTTTAAAAGTATTATATACCGCCATTAAGACCTTTAAGACTTTTAAGACAAATTGCTTCTAAAAGTCTTTAACCCAAATAAATCGAAGATTGTCGCTAACCAAAAATAGGCTTCTGCGGCACATACGTAATTAACCGGCCTAAAATTAAAATTTTCAAAGGTCTGAGTTTTCCAGGTTACAATACCACCGACTTAAAATGTGAGTTTCACGAACACTAGAGGATCAATTGTTAGAGATTTTCATTCAATAACAGGCTAAATGTATTAAAAGTAACCATAGTGGTGCCATAAATTTGCTGAACACCAAGAGGAGCAAATACATCGTAGACACACCTAGCCGCAAGGTAATAATGTCGAGTTACTTGTCTTCAGATGGCTCCTTGCTAAGTGGGAGTGGCAGTTACAAATAACATGCCGAGATAGTAGGCCAATACCAATGTTTCGATTCTATTTTTCAATCGAATGGCCCGCAGCAAGGCCGTACGAGTCGCGTCCACACTTTCTATGAGATCATGGGTCTCCGCAAATGGAGGTAGTGCCACAAATGGAGGTGGAGTTACAAGAACACCAGAAGGGACAGGAGAGGTTATATCTTTAATGATTGCGTGGATATCCATTTTTTTTATTTTTTTTTAGAAGTTTGTAAAGATAAAATAGATCAAAGTTTGACCTTGGCTATATATATACAAAAAAAGAAACCCTCTTTCGATCTACTATTTATAATATATGTATATTTTTTTTTTTTTTTTTTAATCACAACTTTATTATCAAAACATCATTCATCACTTACTTCTTTCCATCACGCAATATACACCTTAATTTAATATTCTTTCTCTTTCAGTGTCCCTTTGACGATCTCTATACTTTTTAATTAGACTAGTACTAATTGGAGTTGATACGACTTGACCTTCCATTGTGCACAACTTGACTACCTTCCAGTCAAAAAACCTGATGAATGTAGTATGGGCCTGACCATTTCGGTTCAAGCTTTATGCTACGATTATATTGTCGAGATGCACAATACACCAATACTTTTTCTCCTATTCCAAATTCAGTAATATTCTGAATTTTTCTATCGTGAAGCTGTTTTTGTCTATTTTGCGCCTTTTGTACTTGAAAAATGGCAGCTTGGCGGATTACCAGTAACGTATCTACTAGCCCTCGAACTCTTTGGGCCATAGTTTCCCCAACACTTTCATTTGATTGAATGGGCTGTCTTGCATCTCGACCATATATTAAGTAGAATGGCGTTATCTTTGTAGTAGAATGCTTTGAAGTTCGATAAGCAAACAATATAGATGAGATAATTAGATCCCAGTCTACTACATTTTCCACAGTTTTGGCAATAGACTCACACAGGGTCTGGTTAAACTGTTCTACCAGCCCATTTGTTTGGGGGTGGTATGGCGTCGACAAGACATGCTTAGTTTGGAACTTTTCCAGTAATTTCTGAACTAGCTTATTTCGGAAATAAGTTCCTCGATCTGACAGGATCAACTTGGGGCACCATGACAGCAAATTATTTTATTGTACAGGAAATCGGCCACTTCTTGAGCATTTGCTGAACTAATAGCTTTAGCTTCCGGCCATTTAGTCATATAATCTGTTGCCACCACTATGTACCTACTTGTTCTAGATGTAATAGGTAGTGGTCCTACAATATCTATACTAACCTGATAAAAAGGAGCCACGACTGGTATAGAGTGTAAGGGAGTAGTCAGCCGGGGCTTACCTCGTCGTTGACATTGGTCACAAAACTTTACATACTCCTGTATTCGTTCATATGATTGAGGCCAGTAATAGAGTTGCCTTATTTTCTCAAACATGGTTTCGATCCCTAAATGACCTCCTAGTAGATGATCATGAACCAGATATAACACTGGTTCCACTTCTTGGGTTTGAATAACTCTCAACGGCTTATTTGAGTTTTTGCTGTTGTTTCGGAAAATAATCTCATCTTTCAAGAAGAATATCCACCCATTATTTATAAGTCTTCTTTTTTCTTTCTTGGACAATCTCAGATCAATATATTGTTCTTGAAGAAAGTGCTTTAATTGATTAAATCTTTTCGGATCCATCTTAGTACTTCTTGTGCCAGGACACTGACTACCTGGTCCGAATTTTTGCTTAACATCAGATTTATGCCGTTAGGAAATTTCACACAGAGGATTCTTCCTATAGTTTGTTTGGTATTTTAACTTGTTCAGGTTCTTTAATATCTTCAATTTGCTTGGATACACTATGACACTATTTATCTAATAGTGCGGACGTATCTTTAATTATTGCCGTTCCTAACTCTTACAATTGATCGATTTTTCCTGATGCCACCATTATTTTTATTTGACCAATTCTTAGGGTCATTCATTACGCATCTTCTCAGAAGATTTTTGATAGCAGAAAAATGCCTTAGCATTCGGCTATAACCAAAAATCTAAACTTCAACTCTCATTATTTTCTTCCAATACACTTTTTTTTTTTTTTTTTTGCATTCTATTTTAATTTTCCAAACTTAGTCCATATTGGCCTTCCTAATTTAATACCCCAATCGGCAACTAATCCTTTGCGGATCAAGTTTTCATCGATCTTTTCTCAAGTAAATAGGGCCCAACTCGCCCTACTCCATCCTAACCAACCTTACTAATGTTAGGTCTGTGATTCGGAAAAAACTAAATAAAATTCAGATGGTGTTACTAAAGTACCTATTTTTTTTTTTTATTTTCAGTTATATGATCCCGAGAACATGAATGTCTGGGAGGTCATATAACATTAAGATATTAAAAGAAAAAAGATATTGGTATTTATATGCGTTTACTAATCCAACTCAATTTCCACAGGTAAGATAAGAACACCATTATTATCTACAAGTCTTCGGTTATACCCAGGATCAATGCCGGTTTGTAAAGCCATTAACTGCTGGGCTTCACTTTGTCGTACTTCATCTTGTATCCGGTTTTGCAGGATTAGTAATTCATTTGGGTCATTGGAATTAAAGGATAGCCATAAAAATCTACTCAATATACGGCCTCCCTTAAATTGAGCTCCCGGGCTGCTATATGGTCATTAAGAGTAGGATGGTCATAGAGGAAGAACTCATTTTCGAAGCGCTGGGCTTTCCCTGCAAAGACCAATTTTTGGCGTCTTCTAGGAGTTAACTTAGTAAAAAGAAAGACAGGTATATATATAAGCATGTTCATATTCATTGCCTGTTCATCCTTTTCAATACCAATTCCTTCTGCGCCAATATCAATAGCTTGTGGCTCAAAGGTTTCTTCCTGGTTATCTTCTGGCCATTTGATAAATTCATCCATCATTGCATTCTCTTGTTTTACTTGGTCTGCAAGACTCTTATTAACCTTTACTCTTCAGTCAAGGTTTCTTCCTCCGGGGTGGTTAGACTTGTCAATCCACTGTTTATTACAACTTCTATTTGGGACTCATCATTATCTGACGTTTCCCATTGTGAAGAAGAATAATAATTACTATCGGATGATCCTTCATCAACCTCATACTTGGGGTCATTTTCTTCCTTTGAGGCTTCTATAACTTCTTTGGATGTAAGGGGCCAAGGAACATTTTTTTTGGGCTCCCATTCTATTCAAATTACATCAGAGAAGCTTTTTTCACCCTGGATGGCCCTTAAATCATCCACTAAATATACTTCATCCTGGGAAAGTGACATTTCAGCTCCTTTTCCATTCTCATATTCCCACCACTGTTGGGCAATATCACAATGGCCTTTCCATAACAATCTACGGCCTAATTCTACTTCGAAATCATGTAATAATTGTTCATACCCTTGTTTCCACCGATTCATATCCACTACTTCACTCTCATCCACCTCCCACGTATTCCATTGTTCCTCTATACTATCAGTCTTTTCATAATCCATCTCTTCTACCTCAGATTCGTAATCCCCTTCATCCTCATAGTTCTCTTCATAATCTTCATTTTCTGAGTACCATTCATTTTCACTATCTTCTATACATATAACATCAACTTTAAGAACCTCCCTAGCTTCTTCTGGCCAGTTTTCTTTCTCATTATCATTTATTTCAGGGAGGTGGGATAGTGCATCTACATTAGAGTGCACCCAACTACTCCTATGTACGATTTTAAAAATATAAGATTGGAGCCGGAGGATCCACCTTGCTCTTCTTCCTTTCAATTTCAATATCTCTAACCATTTAAGAGCGGCATGGTTCGTGATCACTACAAAAGGCTTAATAGCTAAATAATGGTGGAAATACTCAATTCCCCAAATTACTGCCAGGCACTCCAACTTAGTGGTAGAGTAGTTTTTCTCGGCATGACTTAAACTTCGGCTAGCATATGCAATCACGTGCTCCCTATTTTTTTCATCTTTTTGGGACAACATGGCCCTGAGACTATCCCTGAAGCATCTGTGTGTAAGTAGAATGTCTTCTCAAAATTTGGATACTGTAAAATTGGGGCAGTAGTCAAATGGCGTTTCAATATTTCAAATGCTTTATGTTGAGGCTCGCCCCAATCATATGGCACGTTTTTCCAAAGTAGGTGATTCAAGAGTTGAGCAAGAGAGGCAAAACCCTTAATAAACTGCCTATAGTAGGATGATAGACCCAAAAATCCTCTCAATTGGTGCAGAGTCTTCGGTGCTGGGTATTCTTGGACTTTGATAACCTTTCATTATTCGGCCTAATTCTATTTCTAGTAATTTTATGGCCTAGAAACTTTAACGACCTTCTAAGAAGGTAAAATTTGTCACTATTTAATTTTAACTGTGCCTCCTGAAGCTTGATAAAGACCCTTTCCAAATGTTCCATGTGTTCCCAGAAAGTTCTAGAGTAGACAGTAATGTTATCTAGGTAGACGGCAACAAATTGCCCAATATACTCCTTTAGCACATGGTTCATCAGCCGCTAAAACGTAGCCGGGGTGTTACAGAGACCGAAAGGCATAACATTAAACTCATACACCCTGAACTTGGTGACAAAGGCCATCTTTTCCCTGTCTTGTTCGGCTACGAAGACTTGCCAGTACCCACTGGCCAAGTCTAAACTAGAGAACCAAGAGGCATTCCCAAATGTCTCCAGCATATCATCTATTCTTGGAATAGGATAGGTGTCCTTCTTTGTTACTGTATTGATTTTCTGATAATCAATACAGACCCATAATTTTCCATTCTTCTTGGGGACTAACACCACTGGAGATAACCATAGGCTATAGGACTCCCTTATTAATCCCATATTCAACATTTTTAAAACCTCTTCTTGTAAAAACTCCTGCTCACTAGGAGCTAATCGATAGGCCGCCTGCTTGATAGGAGATGCAGAACCCGTGTTGATATAATGCTAAACAATATTAGTCTGCCCTAAATCTTCTAATCTTCTAGCAAATATATCTTCGTACTTAGCAAATAACCATTTAGCTTGTTTCCGGCCCTTGTTTCCGGCCCTTGTTACCTATTTCTTTCTGGGCTACTAATTTATCTAGTGCCGTTTTCCATATTTTACCCAATTCTTTTTTTTCTTCATTTTCTTCATCATAATGCCCCACCGGAACCTCGTCTATAGCCACACAACTTTGTGCCCCATCCCAAGGATTTACATGTAACTCTTCTTCCAATGAGGCCTCACTGGTATAATAGCCCTCAGCTTCTTCTAGCAGTTTATTCTCAAATTCTAATTCATCAAAGAGGTTCTCATCGTCACTTTCATCATCAGGCTTCGAAAGCTGATGTTCCCCAACATGTGATATAGCCAAGCAGGTTGTTTGGCCGTGATAAGTCAGGTATAACTTTTCTTCATCAAAGTGCATACAGGCCTTTGATTTCTGGAACTAATCGGTACCTAGCAACAACATTTCATCCTGGGAATCAATTACTTGGGGGGTTATTGGAACTTAAAGGCCACCTACAACCATTTTTAAGTTTTCAATCTTCCCCAAGGTTCATTCACGGGCCCTGTGGCTGTGATTACCACAGTATTAGAAGGTACTCCAATTTTAAGTTTTAATTTATCTGCCAAAGGTTTGGTAACCAAACTAACAGCTGCACCAGTGTCCAGAATTGCTACTACTGGATTTTCTCTAAATTTACATAACACCGGGCGGCTGTGGTCCTCAAATTTTCTTTGGGTTGGGCATAATTAGTCTCCACAGGTAACCTAGAACAACGAAGGGCTTGGGCAAGATTACGGCGTTAGTTAGGGTATTTTAACATTTGCCCTATAGTGACACTAGACTTAGTATTTAACAAGTTTTGAACAACATTATATAATATAGTTCAAGGTTATCCACCCTAGATGGTCCTCTTCTATACTTAGAGTGAGTCACAGTTGGCTTCTCTGAGATATACAGCTCTTCATTCATTGGCAATAGTTCTTGGGGCAGCTCTTCTAGTTCATATCACCTCAACCTATCCTCCCACTTTGACTCAGACTTCTTTACCGGTCTTAGCCCTTTTTGAGTGGTATAAGGTTGATACCAGGCTTGGTCATTAGCCAAAACCGCACTTTCAACATAATTCTTATCCTCTATCCTACAATATTAACATTGCCGGGACGGGAAAGAATTTGTGTAGGCTGGATGGAGTTTCTTTGGTCATTTGACTTCCTTTAGGACTGACAATTCCTAGATATATGACCTGGCTCACCACAATTGAAGCAAATAATTTTAGAATTTGGTGGCCGAGGCAGTCTATCCCAGGTGGGACAGGCATCCATCATAGCAGCTAGAGTGGTAGTAAGTTTTTCTTAACTAGCCGCCATTTGCTTTAGTTTAAGTGTTAAATCTTTCAATTCTTTTTCCACCCTTAAAACTGACTTAGCCTCTTTCTTATCTTCATAATGGCTACCTGCTTCAATCCTCCGGGCTATTACAATAGCATTGTTAAGATTATTCGGTTCCGCCAAATACAAAAGCGCTGCAATGTTTCCTCGAAGCCCTTTTAGAAACATTCTCACGACATAAGGAGCCGGAATGCCTTTATTAGCATCAACTTTAGATAAAAAATGCTTAAATTTATAAGTGTAGGAATCTACACGCTCATTGTCTCCTTGCTCTAAGTTGTCCAAGTCTACCTGCCACTTAT
>CAJVPY010002324.1:0-16501 GCA_910591965.1 Dentiscutata erythropus | reverse complement strand
ATGTATTTTTTAGTTAGGAATAAGTTTATTTAGTAGCGAAACCAAGATTAACTTAGTAGAAAATAAAGTTATAAGATATGTTTTAAAATAATTAAGCTGGGAAAAATTTGTGTACAAGTAATAGACAGAAAGAGTTTTTTTTTTGTAATGAGGAGTATATAATTATATAGTAATAGTTCTTCTTAATAATTATCAGTTTGCAAAAACTATGGCTTGGTTCTTCCTCTTGGACTTCAAACTAAAACAAAACAACCACAACTGTCCACTGTATATTGAGAGAGTTGGAAATTATAGTATTTCTCAGTTTATTAAGAATTAAATAGAAAATAATTTTCTTTGAAGTTATATAAGCAAGACAATTAATGAGCAAAAATCTCTTACTATGCCACTTAGCAATAGATCTAGGTATAAAGTATTTAGTATAGCAGGTTTATTTAGATACTTTAGAGGGTTATATGAGTCAAATGTGTATTTTATTTTGAGACAATAGTTGTAAGCAGCATAAAATTTATTTTTCTAGGCCTTCATAGTCTTTATTTATATTATAAAGATTTAGTATTACAATAACTTCAATAAATGCAATAAAATGAATATTAGATAAATTAGATAAATTTGATAAATCAGATAAATTCAGTAAATCAAATAAATAGAATATATTCAATATATTCAATATATTGGATAAATGTGATAAATTGCATTTGATTCTATATTTGTAAATTGTATAAAGCCACAGTAGATAGTTTGGATTTTGAGACTCACACTATATAAGGTTTCCTACATTTGGGTTATATTTTTCTGATATGACCAATCAAAAAACATTAAAGTATACAAACCCAGAATTGAATAATAAAAATATATATTAGATATAATAAAAATCGATTTTAGAAGATCAGGTCAATGAAAGTTATATTAGCAAGGGCCAAGTAAAATAGGGAATTATATACTTCTCAAATAATTAGTTAATGTATTTGGTCTATATAAAATTTATATGGCTGTAAAAGCTTATAGAAATTTATAATAAAATTTGAATTTGTATTTTGAAGAGTATGATTGTAAAAGCTTAAAGAAGAGTTTATAATAAATTTGCAACTTGAGAACATGCATTTAAAAACATGGTTGACTTGTAATAAAATTGTATTTTACAAATTTGCATATATAGAAGTATGGCCATGAAGGCTTATGGGTTTATAATAAAATTTACATTATATTTAGAGAAGTATGACTATATAAGCTTTTGCATTTATAATAAAATTTGTATTTTAAGAACATGTATAACTTGTATCAATAACAATATTAATATATACTATATATTTTTTTAAAAAAAAATAAAGGTAATTTTTTTTATAAATAGTTGGCTTCACCAATTTTGAGTTTATTAAAGTTCTGTTTAAAAAAATTCTATTCAATGATGCTTAATCCTAGAAAAAAAAATGAACTACTAGAACTAATACTGCTAATATCACTAACACCCAATCAATCCAATCTGCTTCATCAACTTCATCAGTTTCTTCTAGCGACTTATTAAAAACAAGAGAAATACTACCTTTACTTGATTTTTTTTTAAAGATGATCAAAACAATAACATGGTTATATACTGTAAAATTGTATTCAGGAATTAGAGGAATTAGATGAACTAGATAGAATTTAAGCTAGTCCATACCTATATAGCAAATTAGAAAAAAGTACAGGGCATTTAATTACACACATTTATGTACCAAATATTACATAAACTTAAGAAATTATAAAAGATATCTTGATGATGATAATAAAGTAAAATTCTTATTTAATAATAAAATAATCAAATTTCAAATAATCAAATTTTTTATTTTTTAATAGCCTATAATAATAACTAATCAGAAATCAAATTCAGATCTAAACCTATCTTTTCTTTCGTCTAAAAAGCAACAAAAATTAACAAAGCTTGTGGTAGAGTTCATTGTATACGATGTTCAACTATTACACATGTTAAAAAATCTATCTTTCCATAAGCTTCTATGTAGTTTCAAACCACAGTATCAAATACCAAGTGCTAATACAGTAAAAAATATATCTCTAAAGCTTATTCATAGAGGTTTGAAAAGCTTAAAGAGCTATTATTAAATGTTAGTACTATTAATTTGACAACAAACTTGTAGACTGTGAAGAGCAATTACAATTATCTAAATATAACTGCAACATGGCTAATATCTGATTTTAAGCTTCAAGAAGTATTACTCTCAAATAATCATATACCATATCTATATATAAATCAAAGTATTAGTGAAAAATTATTTCTTATAATGTATAAGTGGGGATTAGTAGATAAAGTGCATACAATTGTAATAGATAATAGTGCTAACATAATAAAAGGAATTTTTTTTTTTTTAGCTCTTTGACATCTTTGCTGAAGCTCAAATAAAATACTTAATTTAAACAAACTTGGATAGAATGAATAATATCAGTATATAAAAATTGCAAGCCTGACATCTCCTGGCTGCTTCTAGTGTGCCCAAAAGTGACTTGTTGCACCAATCTACATATAAGTTAGAAGACCTTGTTAGCCTGCCAAGAGTTTATTCCTTCATTCTTACTTTCTTCACTAAGAGCAAAAGAAAATAATGTTCTGTATTCTCAATACTAGAATATACATTAAGAAGAAAAGAAGTTTACATACAAAAAAGAAACAAAACAAGAAGGGGAAAATAATAAGAAATAAAAAATAGAGAAAACAGAAAATGTAAAAAAAGAAAAAACAAAGAGATAAGCCCTGACAGGTTAAACAAGAAAAAGCTATCTCCTGTGAGAAATAGCAACTACCTCTATTAAGAAATAGCACAAAAACAAACAAAAAAAGAAAAAAAGAAAAATATACTATAATAACCTGTGCCAGACAAGTATAAAAATTATATAACAAATACAACATTTGTATATCTTTACTATAAAGCTTTGCTTTAACATTATTGTTCCTTTCTGACCATATGACTGACCCTGGAATATTTGGTTCTGATCTAATTTGTATCTCGAGCCAGGTGCTGCCGCTGTTCGTAGACCCGTATCTCAAGCCACCTGCTGCCACCATTAGAACTCGGGACCTGTCCAAATTAGTAGCACCATATCCATCGAACATGTAGTTGTAGTCTACTCAGCTATTCAGATTTGAAATGTAAACACTGTCAATTTTTTGGAAGGGGTAAGCCAAATCTCCACTTTTTAGAAAAATTTTTTGCAAAACTAAAGAAAAGTGGAAATGAGAGAAAAGAGTTATAAATACTTTTAAAATTTTTTAAATGAGTGTGTTGAAAGAGCAGAGCTTCTTGTTGTTTTTCCTATATTCTTCATTGAAGTAACAACCTAACAGCTTTATCGATTGAATAGAGCCTTACCACCTATACTCCACCAAGATTTTTTATACAAGGGCACCACCTGCCAGTTATCTTGTATAATATCGCTCCTGGCTTGCATGCCAAATATTATTCTTTAGAGAAGTCTTCGAGAGTAGTAGTTGACCTCTAGACAAACCACTGTATAGGCCACGACTTTCCAACAAGTAGTTCTGGTTTTTCTTTAGCAGAAAATTTTGGTTCAGGTGATTGTCAGGAAGAGTTGATAAATAAAAGGAATTAATTTATTAAAAGAAAATTACTTGCCTAATATTATTTGACAATCATGCATTGCTTATACTCTTCAATTTACAGTAAAAGAAGAGTTAAAACAAATTAAGCCAATTCATAAATAGCTTAAAAGTATTCAATTATTTTTTAAACTTCCAAAGCAGGTGCAGCGATTGCAAAGAATTCAAATAGAAATGAGTTCATTTGATGAAAACCAAGATGATGCTAAATATGAAATAATAAATCTACTTAATATTTTGACTGACTGTAAGACCCATTAGAATTCTACTTACTTTATATAAAAATGAATTTTATTGTTGTATCCTGCAATGCTAAGGCTTGTAACATCATTACAAAATAAGCCAGATGCTATGTCAAAACAGAAGAGTAAAAAGCTTCTTAAATTGTGTTTAACTACAGAAGAAAAAGAGAATGTTTTAATATTAAATATAATCTTAATTACAATTCTAGTCATAAATAATATAAGATTATTACAAATCAGTATAATATAGGATTATAAAACACCTATATAGAGATAGGCAAAGCAGTAACATATTATTACTTATTATTACTTATTATTATTTCTTCTAATATCTTATACAATAAATAATAAGTTATAAATTCATTAGTAATAATATATAAGTGTAAGTGCAGGTAAAAAAATATATAATTATTATTATCTTGTTCATCTCTATATCTATATTGTACTGATCTACTATTGTATAATATTAGAAACTACATATTATTTTATTACTGTATTAATATATATATTTTTTAAGATTTGTAAAACAAATAGTTAATCTTTTAAAACCATTTGAAGAAATTACAAGACATATTTGTAAATCAAAATATTCTACCCTAAATCTCGTATATCCTTATATTTGTATTCTAAAAAATAAGTTCATACCAATAAGTGAAAACAAAAAATTATTAGAATCTTAAATTGTCTTATCTATAGCTTAGAAGAGTTAAATACTACTGATAAGTCAAGTATTAGTAGTGATAACAAAGCTGACATACTGTTAGATAAAAATTAGCAATAATAGCAATATATACACAAAAGTGTACATCACTCTAAAAATCAGGTTAGGCATAAAAAAAAATATAAGTAAAAAAAAAAAAAGTAATTTCTAAATTAAATGATTCTAATAATATAGAATATTTGCTATTTGCAAATTGTTTTGGGCTTTTAGAAAAAGCATGTGCTGCTATTTTTCTATCTCTTGATAAATTATGGAGCACATTCAATGAAATAGGCTTAAAGATAATGTTTCAAATTAATTAACTAGTCAATCGACTAGTTGTTCTATATAGTATCTTACTTAAATAACAGC
The DNA here is from genome assembly GCA_910591965.1 of Dentiscutata erythropus. Taxonomy (NCBI): domain Eukaryota; kingdom Fungi; phylum Glomeromycota; class Glomeromycetes; order Diversisporales; family Gigasporaceae; genus Dentiscutata; species Dentiscutata erythropus. The sequence continues at coordinate 11,577 of CAJVPY010002324.1, read as the reverse complement.
TACACAATTAAGTTGACCAACTAATTGATTATATTTTTTTTGGTTTGATTAATAACACTACTTGAAGGCTTCCATTTTAGATCTATGAACATTAAAGTTGCTTCTATTTGCCACTATTCAAGAGAAAAAAGAAACTAAAGCCAAGTTTTATACTAAAATATTAATATAAGAAACTCAGATAACCAATTTAAATAGCGAAGAAACAGAAAGAAATTTAGTAACTACTAATGAAAATCTTCAAGATTCATTAAGTGCTGAGCTATAGGAATCATTTTTAATATCTGACCAAGATACTAAAAATGAATTCACTCACTATATAAAAGAACTAATTGTTCATAAAAATTATAACCCATTAATATAGTGAGAAACTGAATATATAAATTATCTACTTTTTAGCTAACTTGCCCACAAGTACCTATTTATTCCTGCTACATCAATCCTAACAGAACACTTGTTTTCTGATGCAAATGCACATATTTCAGCTAGAAAGACTCATCTTGACCCTAACCTAGTAGATAAGATGCTGTTTTTAAAAAGAAATTCTAATCACTTTCCTATGTTTTCACCTGAAAATGTATAATTTTATGATTTAGTAATGTTAGATAATAATAGAATATGCAAAAAATACTGTATAATTTAGTTTAATAAAAGTTAAATAATTACATTACAATATTTTACTATTCTTTTATAAGTTTTTTAGTTTGTGCAAACAGGAATGCTATTAAAATTAACAATTTCATAAATATACTCACATAACAGATCCAAGTTAATTGCTTTCATTATAAAGAAATAACATATAGAGTTAATATCTCTATCTAGATTTATATATCCAGATATATACTATGTCATGTGATATAATATGACACAATGTTTTTATATTCAGATATAAATAAATCTGGATTTAAATTTATATTCGAATATAAAAAATATATTCTGATTGAAGTATTAACTCTAATAGCGTATTGTAATTTCTTTTTTTACTTTTTTTTGGCCAATTGGACATACGTATTATTACATTAAATCTGGATATTATAATTAAATCTGGATATCATGGTTAAATCCAGATATTATGAATAAATCTGGATATAATTATTAAATCTGGATTTAAGGTGTTAAATCTGGATTCAGGTATTAACTCTATACAAGGTTTTTCTGGTTTTGTTTTTTTTCAATGCAGTCTTGAAATAATGTATTTCCTTTTTAATCTTTATTTGGCATTATCTGTATATATATGACTGCTATTTGATAAGCGAAAATTTTTGAGCGCATAGATATTACACAGGTATATATATACAATAAGTTAAATGCAAAATTACTAAAGAAAGCAAATTTGAGGAAGATCAATTATCTAAATTAAATATCAATATAACAGTTAAGTAATTTAGCATAATACCAAATGCTTTTAACACTAATTAGATATCAATATATTAATATTTGTTTTATGTATTTTAGTACGTAACTATAACTGGTAGTGATCATCATCAGGGTGCTTATTATTATATGGGGTGTCAGGAAATTGTTTTTAGTAAGTTTTTTTAAAATTTTAAATTAAAACCAAACTTAATGAAATTTTTTTATTTTAATTCTATAACTAAATAGCATTAAAATAAAAAATTTTTTTTCAAGTTAGATTTAATAGTTGTCGAGATATTTTAATTTAAAGTCTAAAAAAAATTTACTTAGAAACAATTTGGGTACTCTAAGTAAAAATGTTCAGGACCCCTGAAAACCTTACAAAAACTAAAATTGGGACATTATATTAGCTCTATATTATATTATATAAAAAAAAATGATTCTCTAATTTCTAACCTAGACCGGTTATGATTACCACTGGTGATTAGAACTAAATCTCTTGTTTTATAACACATAAATTGAAATATTTGTGCTTTAAGACATAAAATTGAATTAATTGTGCTTTTATAACATATAAAATTGAATTAATTGTGCTTTTATGACATAAAAATTGAATTATATTTGCTTTGTGACTCGAAATTTATAAAATTTATCAATAAATTAATTGCTGTGACTAGAACTACTCGAACAAAACTTGAATAAGTAATTCAATCAAATGATTTGTGGTTTTTCTGAGTTCAATACGTGAGTCACGGGTTTATATGAGTCTAGCCACTAATACAGTTGTGTCATAAATTTTGATTGCACAAACCAACTACAAGTTATATATGTGCATATAAATTCTATTTATTGCTAGCAGAAGATAGGCGGCAACACTGACCAAACGAACCAATCACCCACAAAAAACACACTTAATTGGTAGTAGTGTTTCTGACGAAACTATGATGCTAATTGTCACTTGTTACAATATATAAAAATCAGAATCATTCAGGGTGGCCTTCAAATTTACAGGTCATGTGAGTAGTGCCACTGCTGCAGTTGCAGCCGACGAATTAGAAGAATTAGATAATCAAATAAATTTTTATACTGTATGATCGTTAGGTCACCCTTTCACATTTTGACCCGCTTAAGGAAAAGTGAATTTAATATTCTATGTTTTAAATTAAATATTCCTCTAACTTGTAAAATTTATTAAGAGTATTCCGTTTGTAGAATCTATATTAAAAGTTACAGGGCTAATCTAAATGCTATTCATTCATTGAAAGTATTAAATATGTGTACAAAATTTTCAAAGATTCAAAGTAAACGATAATAAAAATACATATCATTGTTGTGGTTTTATAGTTATTACACACTAATTATTTATATTACTCAGATTAATTGTTATGCTTTCCAGCTTATGGTTATCCACCTCATCTGGAAATAATAAATACATTATATATGGTTTTCTATTCTTTGGAGCCCAAGTAGCCAGCTGATTTTTTTTCACTCTACTGCCTGCACCTCTTTCTCTATTTCCAATAATTTACTACACTTCATAACTGCACGAACATAATTCCAATTGTTGGCTGACTTTTCAGTACAGGCTCATTTAAATGCTTGTTTAAACAATGGCCAGTTTGATTAAACAAAGGTGTGAGCATCATCTTGATCTTTAAACATATCATTATCAATTATATTATCAATGTTATGATCTTTAAAACTTTCAACAGATGCTGCAGATAGTATAGGTAAAGTACTGGTTATAAATTCACCATTTATAAAATCTCTTATGACAAGGAATGGTGGTGTAGTACGGCATTCAAAATTACTTCTAATCAGCCTTCAATGATCTCCATTAGGTAGACCTACAACTTTTCGTACTAAATGTTTGCATAATAGAAAATGACTACTAACAAAGCTAGAACAACTACAAACCCACCTAGTGATATCAGTGAAGTATGACCAACTGGGTTTACTGTTTCTGTACTAATGCTCAATTTTCTTTTGCCTTTGCTGAGCTTATTACTACGCATCTCTGCTCGTTGTTCATTACTTGCACCAGTGTAGTTCCAATCCTTTTTAAAACTCTTCCACCACCATGGCTCTACTATACCATTCAAAACCTGAGAAAGCCATTCCTTCTGAGCTGGAATCACTTTTTTGAAAAGTGTCCAGAGAAGCAAATCTAACCTAGGCCGATTAAAGTGGTATAAATAACACCGCTTAAGGACACCCCAATGTGCTTCAATTTTCATTGTGGTTTTGCTAGAGGGAATGGTAGGTTTAGCTAATTGTGCCCACAGGTGCCATCATTGTGAAGAGTACCAATTGGTCCAGAGATAAGCCCATAATAGCTTCAGTGAATTTGCAACACAAAACTGGTACATCTCCTCTACAGCATTTCGCCTTATATTCTCAGGTGACAAACCATTTCCCTGGTCATCAACCAGTATAAGAAGGTGTAAATCAAAATGTTTTTGCATTATATTCAAAATCATTTTGTGATGCACCTTTAGGTAAGAATAAATTAAAAATCAATCAAATTAGTTATAATTAATCAATTATTTTATAATATTTTTAATACTATATAATCAATTCTATTAATTTCAAACAGCCAAATTACTATTGGACTAATTATATTAATAATGCTAAGGGAAAATAGGACATTGGTTTATCATTGATTATTTATTTAAATATCAATGATAAACCAATGTTACTATAAGAATTTTCAGTTCATTTAAAGAGAGGCGACTATAATATTTAGTCAGTTAATAGCGACAATTTTAGTTAACCGATTAGTTAACCGAAAATTTTGGCTTAATTCATACCTGTGGACATATAACGTATGTATTTGGGTTTCTGCCATCTTCGCTTGGATAAAAAGTTGGGCTTATAAAATTAAACTTATTAGCTGCTCTATGGGCATTGTAATTTACACTTATTAGTCCTGTATTACTTGATCGTTTAGCCTTCTCTTTAAGCTTAAGTTTTATAGCCCGGCCCATGTGCCAAGCATATAATTGTACCACAGATGGCTCCCATACTGTCATTGCAGCATTAATTTCTGCAAAATCCTTGTCCATGAATACAAAAGATGGTCTGATACTACGTGCTTTTACAGCCTCAAAAAACTTTTTTAGAATTTCGCTGCGTTTGTCTACACCAGTACTTTGATTTACCGCTTTTGCTGTATCAAACACAAGGTAAGCAATTGGAAATCCAGCTCCATCAATATCTGCTATTATACTATATAATTCATAATGCTCCCTAGTAGTTCAATACATCGCGTCTACATAAATTTCACTGATATCGATATTGCGATTATTAATTTCATTTAAAAGGGGGTTGTAAATGCGATGATCATGGACTCTGAATTTGGTATATCAAGACATTGATGGAATCCTTGACTATTATGCTCATCAAGTAGTATACGTGCAGATTCAACTGGATTTTCGTGATGTTGAAAAAGTTTTTGACCTGCAATTGGTGACGAGAATTTAAAAATTTAATAATTAGAATGTATTATCAAACTAAAAATAATTTTTAAACATTAATAATTAAAATATATCGAAGTATAGAGATATCGTTAAGTGCTTAAAAATTATTTTTAATTTTAATTTTTTTAAGTTAAAAATTAAAAAAAATTCAATCACTACCTGCAATAGACTTCCAGAAATAAATCCGTTTTGGTGAATATCTTGAGATATCAAAATTTTGACGTCATAGGTAATTAATGAGGTCTGTAGTAGTAAGATGTGAATTTTTTGCAATTTCCTCTAGAAATTCATCAACATTTTAGCACAAATATCTGGACGTGGATGCAAGAGCCCATAGTAAATATTCACTACCGCAATACCAAGTTCCTTATTTACTTGGATCATAATTTTGCCTTTGCAGTTGTATCGAGTTCGCCGTTTGCGATTTGAATCTCTATACTCTCTTTGCACTTCATACGATTGGCAACACACATAATAAAACCTACCAACTTTTTCACCAAACATTTTGGACATTTTTGCATATGAAAAACTATTAAACCAAAAAAAAAAATAAAATAAAAATCCAAAAAAAAAACTTAAAATAAAATTTTATATTTAAAAAATAGATTCAAACTCGGTCTTACTTCCACGAATAATCATTGCCACTTTCTATTTCGGCAACTATAAGAGCAGCAGCCTTCTTTGCCGTCATGTTTGGGGTTATGTCTATGTTCACTAACATACAGATGATAAGCTGCATCGGCTATCAGGTTTTCAAGTTCATACTCAACTAAATCGCCTATTTCAAGACAATCAACTTCGATACGTTCAATATCTGTCTCCTGAATAGTATCATAATCAAAATATTCAGGTTGCTCAGTCAATTCAACAGCTGAATCTGTGATTCTAGCTGGTAATCTCTCTTGATTTTGTTGATCATTATTTCCTTTAGATTTCCTACAGGTTTTATGACGAACGCCCTCCCAAATAAATTTATCTTCAGAATGATTGCATTTACAATTGGTGCAATACATCGTTATAAAATAATTCGTGAATAAGTTTAAATATCAATGTCTTTGATACCGTTATTCAGGTACGTATATAATTTTACGATTTGTAATATTTCCATAGGATTTACTTGATATTTATTAAAAAGAGCTAACATCTATTTTATTATTATGATAAAATAAACGAGACAAAACTAGGAACAATAATCGAATAGACAATTGTATAGTGCATTTAATTTTTTTTAAAAAAACATTTGTTTGGAGCATTGAGACTTATACGATTTCATAATAGTTTAAGCAATGAAAACCCCCAAAATCACAAATTTGGACACCTTACTTTTGTTAATAAACTCGAGCAATGGCTTTTTCTTTATAGCACTTACTTTAATTAAACACAATAAATTAAATGTACAATTACGGTTAAGTTCAATCTAACTTCGAAGTGAAAAACTTTTGTATAACAACTGCATGATTTAATATATTGGTTATTTTATACAGTGTTGATTTTGATCAAGCTATTTTATTTGAACAAAAGTGTTTATATAACAATTACAAAATTTGATACCTTAATCATTTTAAGCATAGCTGCTTAACGCTTTAAATAAACGATTACAAGAGTGGCAAGTCGAATTTCGATTGAGTTAACTTAAACTGCACACTTTCATGACAATTGCAACTTACGATTTTAATATTTTAATACATTAATCACGTCTAATATCGCGCGGAATTAATTTTTTTTTTAAAAAAATCTTTATAACAATTACAAATTAATGCATTGAATTATTTTAAGTGTAGAATGTTCGAACTTATTTTGATTTTAAAAATTTTTATTGATTTCTCAATCATATGTCTAAAAACTTTAAGTGACACGACTACCTAATATTTAATTAATTTCGATCGAATTTCTATATTCTATAATTAAACAAATCATATTGAAAATAAATGACCCAATTTTAAAAATTTGTGATGATTTACAGTAACCAAAATACTGACATACTTCCGCTTCTCTATAAGCATTAAATATAAGCATTAATGATCATTACGAATGCAACTATATTGTGTATATGGAAGATTATAATGCACATAACAGAGAACATAATAGAATTAAGCAGTTTTTTTACCGAGCTTACCTACAAGAATGAATTACTCGTGAAAATGGAATATACAATTTTAATATATGAAAAAAATTATGAGGCCGCGAGCATCGATAAAGAATATAAATATCATAAATATCATTTACCACTGAAGGTCTAGAGAAATGTGAACTCGTTGAGTTCTTTGCACGAGAGAGGAATGTGGTTCAAGAGATTTGATGACGAATGAATTGGTCATTTTTCAGCTACTAATTATGAGATTCGGGAGTTTGTATAAAAGAAATTTTGTCTAAAATTGTTTTAAAAGATTAGAAGAGTTGTTTAATATAAAGGGATGCGAATGAATGAATGAATGGATGAATTTTGACCCCATATGCAACTGCGGCAGTGGTGCTACTCACATGACCCGTAAATTTGAAGGCCGATTCCAAAAATCAACATCAATTTTGATTTTTTATAAGTAATAGCACGTGATAATTAACATCACATGGTTTCGTCAGGCATCACTAATTGGCAGAGGCAATTTTGATTTGGCAAGGTAAAGCTAAATCGGATATATCGTGGGTTAAGCGAACGGCTTTATTTTGCAAACATTGTCTTCTCCTTCTTTATTAGAGGGCGAAACAAGTTCAAATTTATAATTATAATTTTACAGAAAGAACAAAATCAAATTCTTCTAAGCTAAGCCCAACACGCCACTCCATGCCATCTTTGCGGCAACCATAGCTTTGCCTCCTCCGGCTAAGCTAATGGCGCTGCCCTAAACCTAAATCGGTGTAAACCTGATTTCATCTTTTTCTTAGTGGCTTTTGCCACAATTTAGCCATGATTTAGCCGCGATCCAGCCACCGTTTACTGGGGCTTCAGTTCGGGTCTTCGTCACGTTTTTGGTCTCGTGACGCAAAAAGTTCTGCTGCGGGTTTTGACGATTTTGCCGTTAACATTATACTGTGTGCAAATATATACGTAACTCTAAAATGATACCAAACGTTATACCAAATATATTAATCTTGTAGTATTTTATGTTAATTCATTTCTGGATTATCTTTATCCTACCTAATATTTTATATTTTTTGAACGATAAAATTTTATAATTTCTCTTGCATGTTATTTTTTTGTGCAAGCACCTTCATTAATTTAATTGTGACCTTGTACATTTGCATTTAGAACTTCCTTAAACAAAAAAAACAAAAAACAAACAAACAAACAACTTGCGCATATACACATAACGCAAGGAAATATACTTACTGTATTAGTTAGTGAAGAACAAAAAATATGTGACACAATTATGATCATGCTGACTAATTAATAATGGATTTTTATGCTGTGCACCATTTCTAAAATAGGCACAAATTGCGAAAACTTTGATTTTCATCGTATCGGACTTCTGATAAAATTATTACATCAAGTAATCTAGTCATATTAGTGGATAAACACAATGTAACTGCAGTTAAAATTCTAGTAGGAAAGATTAAGATAATGATATTAGCATGTATTAAAATTGTATTTAAATGTTACTCTTGTTAGCATTCATTTCATCGTACTGTTCCAAGTATTTATCACACTATTAGTGGTAACATTTCACAATTAAATTTAAGGTCAATGTTCAAGAATTGACCCTCTCTTTGATTAAATTATAAAATTTATCGTAATGATACAAGTTATTTCCAACATGATTTGTTCTCATTAAGTACGCATGCTCTATTACATATAAATACTTTTATTATTTTTGTGCATAAATTGAGCACAAATATTATATAGAATTTTATGCGAAATTAACGTTAAAAAAATTTTATAAAACTGTTAGTTGTTAACGTAATTATGTATGTAACTTACTTCTTTATCCTTTGCAATATTAGAAAAATTCCAATAATCTAAACAAAATTAATCGAATATTTTATAGCATTCACATTCATTTATATTATGTCGCTGCCTTTAACCAACAGCGCTAACAATAGTGAAAATTCAACCCTTGTTGACATGACAATAATTATGATTGGTCATCGACTTCATTGGGTCCTATAAATTCATGGGAGCCTCAATTCAGAACTGCTCTGGTAATTAGCAGATACTTTTGGGATTATGAGATGTGTATGCGAATTTATATAATTTACGCAAGTTTATTTATAAATACCAGCAATTATGCCTTAAATCCAACTTTCATACGTATATACGTATGGGTCCAGATTGGATTACAATATATAGTGAAGGTAATTAAATTTTTATTTTTAGACTTAACTATTTAAATAATTTTACATAATAAAAATCGTATTATCTGTATAGCGGCAATAGCAACGTTAAGATCAAGACATCCTCGTGGTCAGTTATGTAATTCCTTTCCGTATAATTATATTAAAATTGGCTAAATAACGTTACTTAATTAAATGAATATAGCATTAGGAATGCCAGTTAATGAAATTTTTCCCGAGTTTCCTGAATTGAGTGAAATTTTAGACAGGTAATTTAATAATTTTTGAACTAATTAATATTTATTCATAAAAAATTTAAATAAATTCTATGCGTTTGATCTATGCAGAGTAAGAGCATCAGGAAAGGGCATATATGCATATGAAGAATATTTAGAACAACAACGTGATGGCTATAAAGAAGAAGCATACTTTAACTACGCATATAGTCCAATTTATAAATTGGATGGTACAGTATGGGGTGTAATTAATATAGCATCTGATGTCACTGAAAATGTCTTAAATAATCGAAGACTAAAAACTCTTGACAGCCTTTCACTTCAGACTGATGGTTAGTAAATTGCTTCTGAATATCACATGAAGTTGTAATGTATTTATTAACACGTCTGCATGGTTTAAGGTTCCGAGTCCTTAGAAAGTGCATGCCATATTATAGTGAAAACATTACAAAATAATAAAGATATTCCATATTCACTAATTTATCTTGTTGAAAATCATAATGAATCAAAAAAAACTGGCTCTAAATCTCCGATTGCTCGTTTAATTGCAACAACCTTTGACGAAGACTGTAAAGAAGAGGTTATTCATGGAAAATTAAAAAGACGTATTCCAGATTATTTTCCAGAAACACACGAAACAGTTGATTTAAACAAACTCTATGATAAATGCAATGATACGTATGTGGAAGTAAAACTAGCAACATCAACTTACTCGTTTTTAAAGTGTGATTTTTGGCCAATACATCTTGTAATGAGGGAAGAAAACACCATTCAAATTCTTTTAAATAATGATTCTCAAGCAATTCTCTTATCAACAAAACTTACTTCCTGCAATCATCGAAATTTATCAGCTATATTAATTTGTGGAATTAACCCACTTCGCAAACTTGATGATCATTATATGGAATTTTATAAAGTACGTAAACATAGAATGTTTAAATATTTAAATATTTAATTTTTTATTATTTAAAAACCAAATTTATAATTATTTAGTTAGTTTTAAGCTGTGTGAATAAAGCTTTGATGCGCGGAATGTCAATAGAAGAAGAAAAGAGACATTCAAAAATATTGGCTGATTTAAACCATAAAAAAGACATGTTTTTCCAAAACATCAGTCACGAATTAAAAAGTATTATTCATAAAGATTCTTTAAAGATTATTCTTTTGAAAAATGCACAATAGGCCTATTAATCTATATATAATTTTTTGTCATTTTACTAGCGCCATTAACTCTAATATTTTCGCCACTTGATGAATTAATTAATGTATGTTCACAAGATTCACGAATGAATTCATACCTTCAAATTATACGGCGCAATGCTAGTCGATTGCTTAAACTTATCAACACCTTACTACAGGTAAAATTTATGTATATATTGATTTTAATAATCAATAACTCTATCAATGATTTTATGGATCTCTTGCAGTATAGATGAGACTATTAATAAAAAGTATTATTATCAATTGATTTAGAATAGGTATAACCTATATTACAAGGGATCAATTTTATGTATATTAAAGATTATTAATTTCATGTATAGTTTTCAAATGTAGGGTCTGATCGATTAGGAGCTCATTTTATCGAAATAAATGTAGCTAAACTTACTCGAGAATTGGCCATAAATTTTGAAAGCGTAGCAAAAACATTAGGTGTAGAATATATTATTGATGTTCCAGATCCAGATAAATTTAATCAGATTTTGAATGATAAAGTTTATCTGGATCATGATATGTATGAGACAATTATATTTAATCTTTGTAAGCATTTTTTAAAAGGTTTCGAAATTTACTATAACAAGATATTATTGATGTGATCTCTCTTTTTTAAAGGTTCAAATGCATTAAAGCACACTTGGAATGGATCCATCCGCATTCGCTTAAGTCTTGATTACAAAAACGAACAAAAAATGCTAGTTCTTGAAGTGTCAGATACAGGTAAGTCTTGCTAAAAAAAAATTTATTATAGTCTTTATATTTGTACAAGTATACTTACATGTATTACTGTATTATTTTAGGTGTTGGCATTCCAGAAGCAGAGCTTCCAAATATATTCCAGCGTTTTTATCGTGTAGAATCTCAAAGCTCTCGCAGTCACGAAGGTGCAGGAATTGGCCTCGCTCTTGTTAAAGAGTTTATTACCTGTCTTGGAGGAGACATAACCGTTACTTCAGTAGTTAATCAAGGAACAACATTCAAGTGTTGGTTTCCAACCGGGTGTAAACACTTATTAATGAATCAAA
>CAJVPY010002323.1:0-16503 GCA_910591965.1 Dentiscutata erythropus | reverse complement strand
ATATTTTAGCATTTTAAAAAAGTAAATCAGAGCTAAAAAAGTGCAAAAACGCAGGCAAATTTGCCTGCGTTGGTCTATATATTAAGAGATATATTTATAATTATATATATATATAATATCTTAACTGATTAATAATATATAACAAAAATTCATAATTTTTAGCAAAACTGTGAAGATTAATAATTCGATAACTAATAATCTAAATTAACTCAAACTTAACTCATAGTTAAAAAATATATTTATCAATAAATATTAAAATTTCAGCTGATTTGAAAGGGTAATTAATTGTATATAATAGTTAATTTTTGAAAAAATTAACTATCGTATACAAGTAATTTCTCAAGAACTACTAGGCCAAATTGATCTAAACTTTAATATATCATTAATGTATTTGTATTTAAAGTTTTTACACATTGAAGTTGCAACCTCAGTTGCACTGAAAGGAGCTGAAATATAATAGCATTTTTAAGCAGTGTACTTTGAGTTTACAACTTCAAGCATGAAGCTTGTAGTCAAAATGTGGCTATTTTATTGACCAAAAGTGCTCATTCTTTTCATTTCCTTTAGCCGAACCTATATCAGCTAATTTGATAATAATGGAGTTATTTTCCAATTTAATTTTAATATTATACATTTCATTAATGCTTTCTGACTTATATTGGCTGGTTTTGATAATATTTAGAGGTCTTATAGTCATACTTTTAACTCTAATTCTATTCTATTTTTCATTAGCAGGCCTATGTTGTCTGATTTTTAATAATAAATGAAAGCTATATGCTTATCCTTTTTGACTATATTGATAACAATATGTTTCATTAGCAGAACTCATATTGGCTAATTTTTTATAATATATAAAGGCTTTTGTTTGTTCTTTTTCAACTCCAATCTCAATAGCTAATGTCATATTTTCTATTTGTAGCCTGTTATATGAAACAGCGACTTTTATTATAATATTTCATCTGATTAGTTATTTGATTTCGATCTATTGGAAGAAGTATCCTTAGAAACTTTTATATTGTTGGCCAGAGTTAGTATCAGTTAGGTTGGATTAGAATTAGTATTAAATAGAGTTAGAGGTAGTCATAGTTGAGTTTAGAGATGTGCCATCATGCATTTATTAGTGCAAAGTGTTAATCAGCACATATTCTAACTTAAATAATTAGGCATATAAAAATTAACACTTCGCATTAATAGGTGCATGATAGCACATCTCTTGTTGGGTTAAAGTTAGATAATAATATTTATTTTTTCTGATATATATAAATAAAGTTATATATAAATTTACAAATAATTAGTTTTGTTAAAGGGTGGGTGATGTATCACTATAGTGATAAATTTAAAAAATAAAATTAAACTGTAAATAGCTAAAAAACTCGGTTAAATCAAGGCAACTCTTTCTGACGATTACCTGTACCAAAATTTCTACTAAAAGAAAACCAAAATTTTTGTTAGAGCATTGAAGCCTATATAGTGGTTTGACAGAAGTCAATAGTTTATTCTCTGCTGGGACTCCTTTAAAAGATTCATTTGGCATGCAAGCCAAAAGCATTATTATACAAGATAAATAGCAGGTGTAGGTGCCCTTGTATGAAAAATTTTGGTGAAAAGAACAAAAAGGTTTTTTTTATCTACAAAGCTCTTATGTTATACTTAGGTATAAAAGATTTTAAAAAACAACAAACTTCTAGTTTTTCAAGCTACATACTTTTTTTTGGTCAAGTGGTACCTTTTTTTTCTTTCTCTCGTCTCCTCGCTGTTCTTTCAAATTTTTTTTTCAAATTTGGCTTACCCTTCTAAAAGATCGGCATTGTTTATATCTACCAAATTCAGATGGACTCAGTAGAATACAATCACGTGTTTGTTGTGTTGACTAATACAGTGCTACAGTACAGGAAAGTGATCGATACTCCCATTTAGAAGATATCCAAGTCGAGTCGGTGTATGGAATGAGTTAAACTGATAAAGTCAAAGACTTTTAATTGAGATATACTTTTAGTTGCAATTAGTATATAATTTTTATCCTTATGTCTGGCATGGGCTATAATAGTGTGTCATGGCTACCTTTCTTTTTTTTACTTTTTTCATCTTGGTTCATTATGTTAGATTATTTTAGAATTTGTTAAAAAGTTTTTTTTTCCCACCATGAGATGTTTTTTTTCTAAAATATTTAGGTCTTTCATAAATATGACTTTATTTTTTTTACTTTTATGTATGAATAAGAGTTTTAATTTTGTTGTCAGGCTTAGGTGAAAGAAGTCTGAAAGAAGGGAGAGGTGGTCATAACAGACGGCAAGGTCTACTATTAAGAGCTGGGTCATATCCAATTGCAGAAGGGGTATGAAAGAAGAGAAATCTTGCTATAGCAGGTCAAACATAGGTACCAAGTTGGTAACCAGGTTAGTTATAACTTGTAATTTAGGTAGCACTAGATGAAATATTAGGTAAGGCACTTGTTGTTTAAAGATAGTTCTCATATACTATTTGCCGACTTGTTTAAAGTTTATTACTTACTGGTTATAAATCCTATCCATAAGTTCTAGTTGCAAAATTTTACATATTCTAGATGAGTTGTACAAAGTCTAATAAAGTTATGGCATGACTGCTGGATTTTTTTTTTTAAAAAAAAAATAAAAAATAGCTAAAAAACTAGTATTAACACATAAAAAAAATATTTAAATAAACAATTGGTTTTTATAAATCGATACTTTTTACATTAATTTTTAAGCCATCTGATTAAGTGATTTATTTTATTCAATGAGAGACAAAATTTGTATTTGATTAATAAGAACTTGGAGAAATTAATAAACTTAAAATTCTGATCTAGATCTAATTATTAGATTAGGCTGTACATACATATAAATGTATTATATAATTAATTAATTAATTAATTAATTAATTTTGCTCCTCTCTTTATAAAAGGAATGTAATAGTAACTGCTAAATCAAATTTATCTGAACTTAATTAAAATCTTTAGACTAAATTTAACTTGAAGTCAATTCATTATAATAGATTTACTATATTAAAAATAAGTTGTTTATTTTATATATTCATTTTATTTGTTAAAAGTCCTGAAAGATGATGTTAACCAAAAAATTAACTTCAAATAACCTTAGCAAGATTAGTAATAATTATTTGTATTATTATTTAATCTAGGCTGACTTTTTTAAAAAGTACTATATGCAGTGCTATATAGTAAGTTAGAGATAGAAAATGCTTTAAACAGTTTTTAGATGCTTTAAACTATTTTAAAAAGCTTTTTAAAAGATTGGCATTAAGACAAAATTTAAAATTTAGAGCAAAAAGCTGATTTATTAAATTTTATAAAGATAACTTTAAAAAAAAATATTTAAGTTTTATAAAGAAATTAGGGAAATTTAACTCCTAAAAAACTTGAAGAATTAATTATAATTTAAGTTCACTTTTTACTTTTCTTTAAATAATTTATTTATTTATTTTTAAAAAAAAATTTATAAAATTTTTTACTCAAAACTTATCAAATTAATTATTTTTTTTAATTTAAATACTTAATATATTATATATATACTTAACTTTATATTATAATGCTTTTATTTATATATTATGAATATTTAATAATATAATATTATAAGTATAAATATTAAAATAAAAGAATAGCTATTACAAATGCAAGATATAGTATTATTAAAAATGTAATTTTGGTATTATACTTTAATAATATACCCAAAACTTAATTACAATTGTTCTTGCTGATCTGTTTCTAAGATTTTAAAATAATCTTGGTTATTAAATGTATTGTCTGAATCAAATAAACACTTTACTTCTTTAATATGCTAAGTAATTCTTCTTTTGTTTTTGACCTTAATCCAGAATACTTATTTTTAATACTTTCAGAAACTTGTTTAAGTAGAATTTTTATTTTTGACAAGTTATCATCTATAATTAAATTTTTTTATTTTTTTAAGTTTCAGCTTTATTTGTAATTGTTATTGGTCTAAATTGAAAAGAATTATTTTTATTAATAAATATTCTTGAGTTTATAGGGTTATAAATTTAAAACCCTGCAGAAGAGCTTGGAATCTTTAATATTTCACAGTTGCTTCTGGCCGGGTTCTTGGTTCTGATGATTGATTATTGTATCCAATTATTTTAAATAAATTGTTTTTAAGCTAAAATAAATTTCTAGGTTTAAGTATATAACTTTTAATTAATTTATTAAATAATTGAATTATATAATAAAACCAATTTTACCTTAACAAATTTTTAATAGTTATATGCAGCTATTTTCTAATAATGGTATTGTAGTACAGGTGGTATTAAGGCTTTTAAATTTTTATTTAACTCTTCTAAAATTGCATCTAATCCTTGATATTCATTATAAATTCCTGATCTAGAAATTACATAATTGTTTTCTATAATATCTTGTATTTCAGGATAAAGTTGTATTAATTGAACTTCATTAGCAACTTCTATTAAACAATAAATAGAGTGACATCTTCCAGACCAAATAAGTGAAAAAATTCTTTTAGCAGCTCTTTTTAAAAGTGAATTATTGGTTCTTATAGCCTTTTGATAGTTAATAATTGCTTGAAGATAAATAAAAGTCTATTATAAAAAAATTGTATTAATTACTATTAGATTATATTTAAGAATAAAATAATTATTATCTGTTTAAATTTTATCTAGTAAATTGAATCATGCTGCTCTTTAACCCAAGCATGATACTCTTCTACAAATAGATTTGAATAGTTTTTTACATATAGCCACAGAAGTTCTATAGCTATTACTTTACAGTATATAATACAAATAGAATCTTATACTTAATAGTAATCAGCACATTTTTTAAAATAGGCAAGCTAATTTTCAGTTTTATAACCTTGTGATATTGCAAACCATCTCAAATTAATTTCCCTAATAAAAAAGAAATAAATTAAAAAAAGTTAAATAAAAAATAATTAATGAAATAAAAATATAACAAATAAAAATATATAGAATTGTACTATTTAATAAATTAATTTTAAATAATTTACCAGTTCAATTCTACATATGCATGAAGCATATTTATTTCTTCATGTAATTGACCAGTTATTAGCACCAACCAAAGAAACTTTTCTTTTAACTTGTTAGCAAGACGATATGAAACACCATTACAAGTTACTAATATCTATTTACAAATTTTATTCTTGATACCTGATATATTCTCAATATGTAAAAGAACTTATTCAATATTTGCAATTGAATTAGGATTAATATTAATAGGATCAAGAATATAAATTTCAGAAATATTAACTCCTTGGTCTGTAATTGGTTGAGTAAACTCAATTGCTAATTTCGTAGATTTTAAAAATAAATGGATTATCTAATTGATCAACTATATTATTTTTAATTTTATCTATTTCTTCTTTTTAAATTTTAGCTAATGTTGGAAGTTGCATTTTACAACTTGGACATATTCTTTTTCGATCTTCTATATCTTTTAAATTACAGTTAGAACAAAATTTCATTTTAGTAATATCAACTAGTGTAGATGCTAAAACAGAATCTATAATATTATTAGAAAACTTTTCTTCAAACAATAATGCAAAAATCTCAGCTAAATATATATATAATTCTTCATTAGCAATCTTTTGCATTTGGGGACTAATATTAAAAAGTTCTTCATATTGTAAATTACTAAAAGTATTATACAACCAAGGTGAATCTATATTATATTGAATTTTGTTGTGTGGTGCTATATTGAAAGCAACAAAACTAGTAACAATATAGTAAATAGCTTTATTAAATCCTCGATTAAAATAATTTTTTTGTCCTTTTTGCTCATTATTAAATGCAAGAAATAAAAAGCCTTCAGGCAATAGTTATTTATATTTTGAAAGCTCCTTAATCTATTTTTGAAATCGATAATAACTTTCTGAGCTTGTAATATGTTTATC
This sequence comes from Dentiscutata erythropus, assembly GCA_910591965.1. Taxonomy (NCBI): domain Eukaryota; kingdom Fungi; phylum Glomeromycota; class Glomeromycetes; order Diversisporales; family Gigasporaceae; genus Dentiscutata; species Dentiscutata erythropus. The sequence goes on along the minus strand of CAJVPY010002323.1, from coordinate 10,594 downwards.
AATATCAATGACTATTTTTGATCTTACAATTGAATATTCAATAGCTGAAATAGCAAGTTGAATTTCTGATACATATTTTCTATATTGAGCTCCATATTTTGAATTAACTATAACTACAATTTAAAAAGCTTTATAACTTGAGATATTGGTAGCTTGATTATTTTGAACCAAAGTTTTAACAAATTTAACAACAACTTGATTACACTTATTAAGCTATTTATGCGAATTATATGTCATAAGGTTTTCTAAAGAAAACTTATTGCTATTATAAATTAATAAATCTACAAAAATTATAAAAAAGTTATAAATATTAAAGATTCAATATACAAGAACTTAGAATTAGTAATATTAGTAATATGAATCAAAAATTAATTAATAAGTTAGTTGATTGAGTTGGCAAATTTTATTAGTAAATTTACTATATTAAAAGAACTTAATATAAACTATGTTTGAGCTTAATTTTACTATATTGAGATTTTAATTAGTTTTTACTATATCAAGAGCTTACTATAGCAAGAGTGACTTGTATTTGGTTTACTTATCAATTAATTAGTTGACTTATAATTTTTTTTTTCCTTTGATAACCATGTACTAAAATTTTATTAAGATTTGATATTCAATATAAGACTAAACTACTTAATATTTAATTAGACTAAAAGCTAGCTGTCTCTTAAAGATGCCCAACTTTGGTTATTACACTGATGATTGCCACTATATTTTACATATAGCGTAGCACATTTAAAAATATAGTATAGCCTGGGCTTAGCTTCCAACATATCAAGATCTCACTTTTCCTTCAAATTCTTCTTTTTCTCAAGAGGCACAAGACAAAAGGGGGAAAAGTTTAAACAAAGAAACTACAAAAATAACCAACAAAGAAAAAACCAATAAAGCAAGAAAGAAAAAAGAAAAACAGATTGTAAAAAGAAAAAACATAAAAAGAAATCTAAGATCCTAAAGGCACTATTATAACCTGTGTGAGGCTAGTAAAAATTATATAACTAATGCAATATTTGTATATTTCTCTTATAAGGCTTTGCCTTAACATTAAAGTTACTTTTCAACCAACTCTAAATTACTTTGTTGCCTATTCTAATTTATATTTCGAGCCAGGTGCTGCTATCGTCCGAGAGTTACACTTACTCTAACCCAAGAAGGACCCATATCTCAAGCCACCTACTGCTATAATTAGAGTTCCCAGGTTGAGTCCCGTGAAGTAGCGCTGTATCTATTTGTAAACAAACACGTAATTGTATTTCGCTAGTTTGTCTAAATTTGGGAAGTAAACAATGCTGTTCTTTTGGAGAAGGTAAGCTAAATCTCAACATTTTATTGAAATTTTTTGAAAGACTGACGAAGAGACGAGAAAGAGTAAAAGAGGAACCACTTGACTAAATAAAAGAAATTGGCTTGAGAAAAACCTATTCTTTACTGTTCACCAGTTGTTTCGCAACTGATAGCTTTGTTAATAGTAGGCTTAGACTTCTATTACCTCCATCTATCCACCAAAATTTCATATATGAGGGCACTATCAACTGCTAGTTATCTTGTATACTGATGTGTTTGGCTTGCATGTTGAATATATAAAGGAGTCTCTGACAGATAGAGAAAGTTGATCTTTATAAAAACCACCCTGTTGATTCATCTTACTACAGGTTATTAATAGCAACAAAGATACAGTAAAATCTCTATAAATGTACTCTCTATAAGTGCATACTCTCTCTACATGCACACCATAGCCTGGTCTCAAGCTTGGGACTTAAACACCCTCTATGTTCTGTACATGCAATAATTTTGGGTCTCGCATATATTAAAATTTCTTTATAAATGCACTCACATAACAATTACATTATGATGGCCAATTAGATGTCTTAAAATTAAAAATATGATCCGGATATCTACAAGTTTTATTATAATATAATATAATAAAATTTATAAATTTAATTTTCTCAAATAAATATTTTAATGTTCTTATGAATATTAAAGAAATATTAAATGATCAAAGATTAATTATGTAGTACATATATTAATATTATAGTTCAATAATGATCTGTGCTAAATTTATTAGCTAATCCATAAATGCACACTCTCTTTAAGTGCACATGCATACCCATTCCCAAGGGCATGCACTTATAGAGAGTTTACTATATAATTCTAAAGTTCCAATCTGGATAAATCTATTATCCATTTATCTATATCTGATTTATTCAAATATCTATTTACTATTAATATTCAGATAATTTGACAAATATTTGAATAATTATTCAAATATTAATAGTAAATAGATAGTAAATAGATATTAGAATAAATTCAGATCCAGATATCTGATAATTATCTAAATAAATGCTAACCAGATTGGAACTCTATATAATTTAACTTATCAGCATTTGTTATCAAAAAGTAATTACAATTTCACATATTTGTTGTATACAAATAGCTCTTGATATAAGAAACTTGTAATATAAGAAAAACTAATTAAGTTTCAATATAAGAAATATAAAACAAAATTTATCTTTACTAGTAATAAACTTATTTATATAAAAAAGCAAGGTAGATTTTTGTATATATTTAAAATAAAATAGTTTTAATTTAGATAGTATAAAATTATAAAATAAAAAATAAAAATCAGACAATAACCAGTATATTAAACAATTAATTAGCTTTGTTTAACTTACTTATATTATGCTTATAAAACTTATATAGAAGTATACATATATATCTAAATTATTTAAAAAAAAGTATTTTTAACAAATATTTTAGCACTATTTAATTTTTATATAAAATTAAAATTGCAAGTGGTAATTTACTATAGTAAATTATAATAATTTACCAAGTAATTTACCAAAGATATAGTGAATTTATCAAAAAAATTTAAAAATTACAGTAAACCAACAACTTTATATAAAATCCTCTAAAATAATTATACTATATAATTGGAGTTGGTCAAATCACTAGTTGATTAAAAATTCATTAGTTAAACTGGTTTAGTCAAATTGATCAAATAGTCTGGTCAAATTGGTCAAATAATCTAATCTATTAAATAAATGATTTGCTATTGCCACCCCCTATTTTTGCTAATGCCACCTCTCTGCAAATTAACTTTTTTTTAATTTTTGAGTGAAGATATCTCGATACCTACCAAATTAAATTTGATGATTTTTTTTTTTTAAAATTCTATAGATTTGTAGAATTCAAACAAAAAAAAGTTCATCTAATTTGACCTAGTAGTTGCTAAGATATCATTGCTCAAAGTTTGAAAAAAATCAAAACGTCTATCAAAACAAACCATACAAAATTTTCTTTAACTTTGAGTGAAGCTATCTTTGCAACTACTGGGCCAAATTCAATGAATTTTTTTTATTTGAATTCTACGATCTGTAGAATGCAAATAAAAAAAATTCATCGAAATTAGCTTGGTGGTTGTCGTGATATCTTCACTCAAAGTTTTAAAAAACTCAAAACGTATATCAAAACAAAAGCTGCGCCAAAATTTTTTCAAACTTTGAGCGAGGATATCTTAACAACCACCAATCCAATTTCAATGAATTTTTTTTATTTGAATTCTGCAAATCTGTAGAATGCAAATTTGCTTGTTGGTTGTTGAGATATCTTCTCTCAAAGTTTTTAAAAAAACTCAAAACATATATTAAACCAAAAGCTGCGCCAAAATTTTCTTAAACTTTGAGCAAGGATATCTCGACAACCACCAAGCCAATTTTGATGAATTTTTTTTTATTTGAATTCTACAAATCTGTAGAATGCAAATAAAAAAAAATCATCGAATTTGGCTTGGTGGTTGTCGAGATATCTTCGTGCAAAGTTTGAGAAAAAATTTAGTACAGCTTTTGTTTTGATATATATTGAGTTTTTTTAAAACTTTGAACAAAGATATCTCGACAACCACCAATCTAATTTTGATGATTGTTTTTTTATTTGCATTCTACAGATTTGCAGAATTCAAATAAAAAAAATTCATCAAAATTGGATTGGTGGTTGTTGAGATATCCTCGCTCAAAGTTTGAAAAAATTTTGGCACAGTTTTTGTTTTGATATACGTTTTGAGTTTTTTTAAAATATTGAGCAAAGATATCATAACAACCACCAAGCTAATTTCGATAAATTTTTTTTATTTGCATTCTACAGATTCGTAGAATTCAAATAAAAAAAAATTCATAGAATTTGGCCTAGTAGTTGCAAAGATAGCTTCGCTCAAAGTTAAAGAAAATTTTGTATAGTTTGTTTTGATAGACGTTTTGATTTTTTTCAAACTTTGAGCAATGATATCTTAGCAACTACTAGGTCAAATTCAATGAAAAAAAATTCATCAAATTTGATTTGGCGAGTGTCAAGATATCTTTGTTCAAAATTTAAAAAAAAGTTAATTTTGCAGAGGGGTGGTATTAGCAAAAATAGAGAATGGAAATAGCAAATCTCTAAATTTAGCTTTTTTTGAATTAATTCGAAAATATCTAATAAATCGTATAATTATTGTGTTTTAATATATTTCCTATTATTTATAAATTATTTAATTTATTTCGAATTAATTTGAATTACCTTAAAATATTTCGAATAGTATCTGATAAATTCAAATTGATTAGCTTTTCTTTCTCATTAGTAGCTATCTTTTAGTTTATAAATATTTTGCTATTTTGATGCATTTATATCTATTCGAACTAATTCAAAATATTGTGCAATATATAGCATAATATTGTACTATAAGTTTTGTAATTTTGCATAATATTTTTCATAATATTATGTTATATATTGCACAACTTTTTGCGCAATATTATGCCCAGACTGTAATTATTGCACAATATTTCAGGCGCATAATAACTTACATAAAATTACGTTAATATATTTCACTGATAAAGTAGAGATAGAGGTAGAAGTATTGGGAGAAGGGGTAGAAGAAGAGATAGAGGAGTTGGTAGAGGAAGAGAGAGGGGAAAGAGTAAAGAAAAAAGAATTGAAAGCAATTTAAATCTAGAATTTATACCATTAGAATTACCTACCTTTGACTCTATTCAAAATTATCATCCTCTTCACAGAGGCTATATAACACTTCCCCATAAATATCAATTAGACATCGTAAATCTATTTGCACTTTTTCAATTGTTTTTTACTAACAAGCAACTGTGTTTAATGGTTAAAAATTCCAATATAAATAAGCAAATAAAGAGTAAAGAGGCAGTCATATTTGGAATCCACTAATCTTAAGTAAATTAAAAATTTGGCTTAGACTAATTATTTATATAAGAGTTTATCAAATTAATACAATGGAAGATTTATGGAATCAGGATGAAAAAAAGACAAATTATAAAATAAAAAGGTTTATATCTCTGTTTAGATTCAAACAAATCAAAAGATTTTTTCATATTTTAATATCAGGCCAACCCTATCCACACTAGTATTCTAAGGTAGAACCTTTTGCATCCTATATTCAAAGTGTAATTAAAAAATTTTATGTTTCTAATTCAAATATAAAATGATTGTACATTTTTCTAGATAAAGCATTCAAACAGTAAGAATGAAAAATAAGCCAATCCCAGAAGAGTACAAGATCATTTCACTTTGCAATTATGGTTATACCTGGGCATTTGTATTTATATTATGAGTTGAAAAAGATAACCTGATAGAATCTGTTCCTGGTTTTAACAATATTAGATATTTGGTTGTGTATCTAACCCATATGCTACCTAATAATAATAAGTTATAAAGCAGTATTAGAATGCCTGATAACGGATTTATTAGGCAGCTTACTATGATTTTCTGCCCAATAATTTTATTATTTGGGCAGAAGCAATAGTTTAAACTATTTTAAACCTTCGTTTCTGCTTAATAATAAAATTATTGGGCAGATAAATCATAGTAAGCTATCCAATAATAAAATATATTATATATATATAGATAACTACTTTTCCAGTATACTACTTTTTAAATACTTATATGAAAATAGTATTGGTGCTTGTGGAACCACTCGTACAAATTCAGCTAGATTCTCTAAAGAATTAAAAATTAGTAAAAAAAAATTATTAGATTGGAACACACTTATAGGAAAGATAGTTAATAATATTTTGGCTATTCTTTGAATAGATAATGGCTTGGTGACTATGTTAACTACTATTTATGAGATTTTTAGTAAAGTTGAAAGGTTGTTTATAATAGACAATGACTACATGAAACAAGTTCAAATACAAATATGGTACATCAGGTTTTTGGGAATGAATATCGTAAAGAATTGGAGATTTCACAAATAATTGATAATTACAACCACAACATGGGTGGTTTTGATATTGCTAACCAACTCTGTGGATATTACAACTGTCAATTAACATTAGGCACACTTGGCTTTCTCTATTTTTTTGAATATTAGATACTGTTCTTGTAAATTGTATAATTATTTATCGTAAAGTAACTAATTTAAATATTTCAAGATTTTAGAATCAATTTAGCTTGAAATTTAATTAGAGATACTTTAGATAATAGAAAAAAAAGAACTACAAGATTTTTAAGCTCGTTGTAAATAAAAATTTTAAACTACCTATAACATGTTTATTAGATGGTGATCATTTAGTCAAATTGGTAAAAAAAAGAGAGGCTTGTATTTATTGTCGTTATCTAGTACAACATAGTGAAAAAAGTATTAATTCTAATAACTCTCCACAAAGCAATTTATGATGTGCTAAATGCAAAGTTCTACTATATGTCTCTAAGACAAGACCATATTGCTTTAAAAATTTTCACTCTAAGAAATGATAAGAATAATCTTTAAAGTTCATATATACATTTATTCTAGCCAGGACGTCATGAATAAAGTTTGATTTAAAGATTTTTTTTTACTTGCATATTACATTTTATTAACAAAAAAAAGTAAGTTTATCATGATATTACAAAACTAACACAATCTATTTATCACATCATTAACCTTCTAACTGGCATGAGTCCAAACAATGCGACATTAGCAAAAAAAAAAAAAAAATTGTTTAATAAAGTAAGAAAAAAAATAATAATAAGGTATTGAATAAAAACTTATTAAAAAAATTTAAATCTGATCTTTAGAAACCACTTTTGAAATCATGTAGATGAAGATTTCAGCTTTTATATCAACTATTAATTAAGTACATAAAATATTTTCATGAAATTATAAAAAAATAGAACTGTAAATATTAACCATAAAAAAGCTGTTAGAAATTGAGTATTTTTTGATCTTGATTATTTAAAAATATATATATAAAATTGGCAAAACATTAAGCAGGAGATGAAAAAAATTAAAATTTGGCAAAACATTAGAAAAGAGAATCAATAAATATATTTGCTAATCATATGATGTTATATGTGTTACAAATAAAAAATTGATTAAATTTTTATGCTATATCTAAGTTTTTTTAGATAAATAAACTAGTTTTATGTATTAAAAATAACAATTTACTATTATAAAAATTTTCTAGACAAATTTGCCTAAAAATAATCTACAGATTAAAGAATAATAAATTATTATTATTATTATTATTTTTAAGTAATCCTGCTTCTATTTATTTTATGAACTATTAAAACACACAACAACCTAATACAATTGCTATCAACAAATAGTGAATTTTTTTGATAAAATTAGGTGATAATATAATATTGCATATCAAAAAATGTGTACAAAGGTTGAGCATGTGTCAGTTTGAATGATTACAAAATTCAAAATTTTTCAATTAACAAAGAAAAATTTTTCTTACAAAATACAAACAAATTATTTAAAGAGCTTTTCTTAGAAAACAAATTGGTTTTGATTGATAAATTTAAAAAACCCAGACATCTAGAATATAGATCATATTTAAACTTTTCAGCAAATCTCCCTAAATTTAAAGAACAAAAAAAAACAGTTTTTTGTAAATATCTCAGCAACCAGTAGTCTAATTTAGATAAACTTTCTTTAAATAAAAGCTCTTAGTAAGGTGTATCTTTTCAATTCTGATTACTGGATCCCAAGATATTTAGAAAAATATAAATTTCTAGTTTTAGCAAATTAGGCCAAATTAGCCAAAATTCAAATATGATTTAAATTAGAAATGTCTAGGTCTTAAATTTAAGGTTAACTGTATTATATAAATTTAATTATAAATATAAGTTTAATTATATATATATATATATTTAAAAAATTCAGCAGTTATGCTTTAACTTTATTAGGCTTTGTACAACTCATCTAGAATATGTAAAATTTTACAACCAAGCATTTCAGAAGGTAAGTGATAAACTTTTAACTTGCTGGCAGATAGCATATGAGAATTATCTCTAAATAACACGCACTGTAGCCCAAATTGTTATCTAAATTACAAGTTATGACTAACTCAGTTACCAACTTGGTACCTATGTTCGACTTGCTATAGTAGGATTCTCCTTCTTCCAGACCTCTCTTACAATTGAATATGACCCAGATCTCAACAAATAGTACTTACTGCCTGTCATGACCACCTCTCTCTTCTTTCAGACTTCTTCTATCTAAGCCCGACAACATAATTAAACTCTTATTCATATATAAAAATAAAAAAAATAAAGCCATGTTTATAAAAGACAAATATTTTAGAAAAAAACTCCTCATGATGAAAAAAAATTTTTTTAACAAATTCTAAAATAATCTAATATAAATGAACAAAGATAAAAAAAAACAAAAAAAAAAAAGGTAGCTATAATACACTATTATAGCCCATGCTTGGTATAAGAGTAAAAATTATATAATAATTGCAACTAATTACAATATCTTGATTATAAAAACTTCAGTTTAACCTTGGGACTTATTCTGGACACCAATTTAACTCAGGTATCTCCTAAATGAGGGTGAAGATCTCTTTCCCATACCATAGCACTATATTCGCAAAACAACAAAACACATGGTTGTCTTTTACTAAGTTTATTCCAATTTGGTAGGTGTAAACAATGCTGATCTTTTGAAGGGGGTAAGCCAAAAAGCCCACTTTTTGTTGAAAAAATAAAAATAATTATATATAAAGATCTAATTTTTAAAAAATATTACATAAAAAAATAAATTATTAAATTATCAATTATAAATATTTAAAGTTATCTATATAATGATTTTTAGATAAAAATAAATGAAGTGCTAATTAGAGGTGTAGCGACTTAGTGTAGTGGTCTAGTCGTCACCCTCTCCAAGTGGCAGGTCTGGAGTTCGAATCCCACAGATGACGAATTTTAAAAATTAGACTTGCATTATAGTTGATGGTTATGATTATCGGTTGGATTTTAGATAAATCTATAACTTTGGTCACACCATCTAGTAATGGGAGCAATGGAGCAATAAAGCCGAGGAACCGAAATAACCGAAAACCCATTTGGGAAGTCCCGAGCTAAGGAATAGCGATGATCTACAATGGTACTACATGAGGGCTGAATTTGAACTAGGGTTCAAGATCGGAGAACCGAACAACCAGATTCTAATAGTAGAGGACATACTAGCCAAACCGCCGGGTTCTGTCACTCCAGAGGAAAAGGGCATATGCTTCGAAAGTATGCACCAAGGGGAGGGCATCCTTTAGGCACCTAAAGCCTGGGCAGACCAACCTTTCCGGGTTGCTGGCTGGAAGTAAGGGAGGGACCGATAAAGAATTCAAGTAAGAAGATAGTACCAAATGCGAGTATCGGAATTGTTGTAAACCTTAATAAGGGCAAGAGGTAGGTAATACAAGAGGTTCAATGGTTAGCTCTGACCCCGAATGCATAGGTCAAGCTGTGGTATAAAATTACTGAAGTCTGGGTGAGGCACATAAGTGGGACTAGTGCCCTAGCAAAAAGGCGAGCACAGCCTTTCATTGATCCAGAGAAGAACCTCCTAGCAAGTTAGGGACCGAAGAGGAGGTAAATCAGTGGCTAGACAGTTACACATGGGCACCTTTGAGCAGCCATGTAATGCTTTACACACGAATAGGGGGTGCAGTAGTCTGGGAACTGCAACCCCGCAGGGGGAGGGACCCAGGATATATATAGAAATATATATAGACTAGATACTGTACTACTATGTAATATACTTAACTATTTAGACGTAATAAAGTGGCTACTATTGAAACCAAAAAAAAAATAAATGAAGTGCTAATTATAATTAGTTTCACTTAAATATTGTATAAAATAGCAAAAATTATTTATAAAGTAAAGTTTTGATAAAGTAGTTCTCTATAGCTAACAAATATTAATAAATAATATACCAATTCAAATGTTTTACTTAATATTATAATAATTTATTTATCACTTGGACCACCCTCCTTACAGAAAGAAAAAGTAGAAAAAGTTTACTGGAGAGTCGTGTAGCTACAGAACGGTTTGTAGTAAGGTTATAGTGGACTCCTTGCCATGTTCGGCATGCAAGCCAAAAGCTGAAAACCGAATTTGTAAAGGGTGAAGTGATATTTTTTCGCAAGCAGGTGGCACCCTGCATGAAGTGAAGTATAATTCTGGTGGTATTTTCATTACCGTCAATGAAGTTTTGTAGACTATAGTTTGAGAAGAGTCTTGGTTGTTTTTAGAGAGGTCAACGACTGCTTCGGGACTCCCCTCTATATCTAACATGCAAGCCAGAAGCATAGACGCAAAGGAGGAA
>CAJVPY010002322.1:0-16504 GCA_910591965.1 Dentiscutata erythropus | reverse complement strand
ACTTTTGAGTTCGTAGATAGGAAGCCAAATGAAGAGATACAAATTCATCGTGAAGCGGGCTTTTGGTAGGCAATTTTCCTCTTAGACTTGGTGGGATTAATTCCTCTTTCATACAAATATTTGCCTATTTTCTAATACATTTTGCAAGCCATGGACCACTATTAATTACTTTTGCAACTGTTTCTGATGCCTCCATTTTTCCTTGCCCATCTAGAAGCAATCGAAGAAAATAAAAAACTGATGTATACCGAGTGTTTTCAGTTTTTGAGAGCATATTTTTTCATTCATTATTTTGTTTACAAATTCAATAGCATTATTAATCAAAATTTCTTCATCCTCTGATTCACCACTATCATCTGATTCATTATCATTCCCTAAGTCATCATTATCGTATTCTCTTTCAGAAGAACCATGGTCTTCAATATCTTCTTCATCGTCAGTGACCCGTGGCTGAGTATTAGTAGTGCAAAAAAAACTCGTAATTTTTAAACTTCCTACTGCAGCTTCTTTTAATACTTTTTTTTTTCTTTGACGAGTTCTTGCAGAAAGCCCAGTATATAATTTTGGCCGTCCCTTTTTTTCAAAACTAGCTTCTGAAGCTGCAAGAAGACGGTCAATTATAGAATTTGCATCCTCATCATTACCTAGTTCATCTACAAAATCATCATCTGAATTGTCATCCCCATTAGAGTTATTACTTTCATATTCCTCACTTGAACTAAGGTCAGTAAGATTTTTAGGTTGTATAGTATTTGCTGCTTGCCGAATGGAATGAGCTGTATTTATTTTTTCTTTCTGTTGCCTTTTAAGAACAGAAGGTTTTGGCATAGTGTTATCGCGGGTATACAAATTCTTAAAAATGATAATTTATTTCAAACCAGGGCATAGGTCGAAGACCTACTTAACAGAAGACACCCTTTTATTATAATTTTTTACTTAAACATTTTATATTGTTAGCTTAAATTCTTTATCTAATTTTTTAATAGCGACATATTTTTTCAAAGCAATGCCTATCGGTACATTATCTCGAGTCCCTATAAATTATTCGCATATAATTTTTACGAGTCAATTTTCGAAATAAGCATAAATGAAAGGGTACTTATGTTGAGAAATAAATAAGAGTTATTTTGAAACAAATATTACTCAATTTCGAAGTAATGATCATGATATATTGCAGATAAGTATTACATAAAATTTTATTTAATTATTTTATCTTTATAACTAAAAATCAACAATCTATTCTAGTTTACTTGGTAAAAAAATCATTATATACGTGATTAAATACAGCAAAGAAGATTAGTTAAAAGTTTTTTTTCATTATGATTATCATCAAGGTTCGTGGACGAAATTAAGTTTGCCATTGGCTCTTTAAGAATTGGCGCAAAGTATCACATATAAGATTACGCAGATTAATGCCAATTAGAAACTTCTTATTTTTCACTTATGGTTTGTCTCTGAGGTAGCTTATAATAAGAATACCGGATTGGTTCAGATTAGGAATCTGTAAATGCACATGCCATGTATATTGGTATTGGTGTGCATTTTTGGACCAGGCACCAGGTCCCTGTACTTGGCATTTTTAGACCAGGCGTTAGGCGCCCTTACCTATTATGTGTCTATAATTTTTTTATTAGACATGGTCTAAAAGTTAAGTCATTATTAACATTTCGTTTAAAGCATACTCAGAACTAAATTCATTTTATTTGGTCACCATTACTAATGGCGTTTAAGTAGATGCGGTATAAGGTTAGTTTGATTAATTAGTGGCCATTGTATTGCTTACAAATTTTTTTCACATATATGCAAACTTGAGAATATTAGGACCTGTAGCAAAGCGAAAGGATGAAAGCAATATTATTGTAACACCTAATCTTGCATGAGCCATTGAGACTTAGCACATTCTGGGTTTCTTGAGTTCAAAAGCAGACATGAATTGAGAGATGTTATTGGTTTCACCTGGCTTGTATATTTAGCTATTATATAAGCCAATTATTCAACAAAGCCAAGTGAGACAATAGCATCCCTAAGTGGATCGGTAACTATGAGGTTGATTAAAAGATTTATCTATCCAAGGTCGTGTTATGAAAGTTATGACTTTACAAATGTATCTGATATTACAGCTGAGTTTCAGTAAATTGGATATCATCACATTATATATGATATGCCAAAGTTTGACCAGTATTATTGCATCATTTGGTTTGAATAAATGGCTCGAATTGTAATTACCGGATCTTAGAAACTTGCATACGTTAAGTAATTTGCTAAAATTTATTCTAGTGAAATAGAGTTCCAATCCGGATAAATCCATCATTCGTTTATCCATACCTGATATCCATTTACTATTGATATCAGGATAATCTGACAGATATTCGGATAATTATCCGGAATAAATACAGATTGATAATTATCCGGATAAACGCTAGCCGGATTGGAACTTTATAGTGAAAAATTTTAGCCAATGAAAGCACGAGCGCATGATTTGTTTATGTTATATATATGCGCCAATTTTTGAAGTTACTATGAAAATTGGTAAACTTTGACCTGTTATAACTTTTTAAAAACTAATTAAAATAAAAATTCCTCTGACAGAATTGTAGCTTGACTTAAGAACTATCGATTTGTCAGAGGAATTTTTGATATAATGTCTTGTTCTTAAGTTATAACAATTTATAGTAAGCCAATTATATTGGATGTCTTTTACTGTCCGGTACTGTATAATAAATAATTATAGAGAAGTCGCTTCTATAGCATATGTTTCTTTATTTGACATGCACTACTGGGCTAATGAAATGAAGGTGTGAAATCTTTTGGATACTTATGCCACTAAATACAATATTTTATTTAGCACAATATCAAATAAAGACAAAAAAAATAGAAAATATCCTGGGGCATATGTTTTCTATTCAAAAAAGAGTATTGAAAATGAGTAACCTGTAACAGGACTTGATTTTGCATCATTATATCCAAGTCTCATTATGGCCTACAATCTCTCCCCAGAAAAAATTATATTAAACGAAGAAGAGGCCGATAATGCACAAAAAATGGAAAAAAATTATACAAGATTGAGTTCTTATTTAATGGATACACCCTTCATGCTTGGTCTGTTTGGCATGATAATTGTCCCAAGAAAAAAGGATTATATCCAATAGTTTTAGAGGACCTGTTTAACAAACAAGTAGAGCTCAAAGCAAAGTTCGCTTTATTGTATAAAGAAAAGAAGCATCTTGAAAAACTTATAAATACTATAAAAGGAAAAGGAAAAATAATTTCAAACACTTTAAAATCGAAATATGTATCTTTATGTTTCGATTACAACTGTTTAAATTCCAAGCAGTTCACTCTGAAGGTATATATGAATACTTTCTATGATGAGGCTGGAAATAGTAAATCTCCATTCTTTCTTTGTGAGTTAGCTGGAGAAATTACTTTAACAGGCCAATATAACATTAATCTTGTCGCAGATTATGTAACTAAGAAAGGTTTCAGAATAAAATATGGTAACACCGATTCTTTATATCTTACTTGTCCGAATGAGTATTACAAAAAATGCGATGAAGCTTTCACTAAAGGAGAACTCTCTAAGGAAGCATACTGAACTGAAATGGTTAAAATTACTATAAAGGTAATGGATAATTTTCATAATGAAGTTAATGCTTTTCTTAAAATAAAAAATAGTACCTTCTATCTAAAAATGGCTTATAAGAAAGTATTATTCTCTGTGTGTTTTACCGGTAAAAAGAAATACTTTGGAGTTGTGCATGAGGAAATAGTAAATTTCAAACCAAAAAAGCTATTCACTAAAAGTATTGATACTGTAAAACAAGATCAGACAGAGCTTTTTAGATTTGTTGGAGAGAAAATTATGAGAGAGGCGATGAATATTGATAATATATACATGATCCATCAAATCGTCGAAAATATTCTTAGAGAAGCAAAACATAAGCAATGGGACTTTAATCAATTTATTGCAATGGCTACATGGAAACCAAAAGTAAAAAACCAATGCATCCAACGTTTTATAGCTCGAATGAAAAAAAAAATTTTGAGTATCCTAGACCCTGGTGAGTGCTTTAGCTATGTAGTAGTAAAAGGTAGTCCTTTTTATAATGAAAATGGTAAAAAACAACCACAAAGGGTTGCAGACTATATGGAGTTTTCAGATATTGCAAAAGAACTCAATACAGAAATAGATATTGGCTACTATTTAGAAAACTGTGAGATTATGTGCCCGCTTTATTAATGATAATAAAAGATACCAACCACCTCTATTACATAATATTATGCAGATTAAAGACTCAAATAAAAGAAAAAAGTGGATTGATGCATATTTCTAGAACGAAGCCAAGAAATAGCTTAAAAAATATATTAAGACCTTGCAATAAACTTTTTAAGTACTCTTAGCAGGATGTAGCAATTTCAGCTAAGAAAACTTATAATATGTATTATTTATTTTTTTCTTATACAATAATACCGGCTAACTTCAATTTCACAAATTTTTGTATATGATAATCTATCGTGTCTATAGAATGCAAAATTATAATGAGAATGATGCTAAAGCTTTAGTATATACTCAAAGACGTGAAGGAATATGCTTAGCTAGAGTTAGGCCTAATATTTATTTATGGGTTTGTAAAAATCAGCATTGATGGGAAGCATCCTATAGAGATATGAAACGAAATTATAGGTGGTGCAATAGTTGTCCTCATATATTTGAAAAGACATGTCAATATATATTCGAAGAATTATTGCATAAAAAATTCCTACCTCAAAAACCTAAATTTTTAGAAGGCTTACAACTGGATGGATATAATGAAGAATTACATTTGGCCTTCGAATATAGTGGTAATCAATTATTTCATTTTTCCATCCACAAGAGCAAATTAATTTAGATTCACAAATTCAACGCAATTGGAAAAAAAAACACTCTGTTTTAAGGAGGGTATAATTTTTATCACAATCCCTTATTGCATTATTGATTTGCCAACTTTCATCAAGTGTGTCTTGAATGCATTCGGTTATCTTCCAAAACCTACCTGGAAGGTAATATAGGTTTTTCTTTAATATATATTAATTTTTCTCTTACAAAAGGACATTGAGGACCTGTTTCATCTAAATAATATAATACAGGTATTGGTGAATTTTTTCCAACAACAATTTTCTGAATTTTATAAAGGCTTGGACTCCATACTAGATCTATTATTCTTTGTCATTCAAAGGGATCATTTTCCTATTCACCAGAAGCAAGTAAAAATCGAACTATAGTTTCCTTTGATAACTGTGGCTCATCAGTATCTATTGGATGATAATACTTTGTTGATAGCTTGGAATAAACTCATTCAAGTTTTATGGCACTATTAGGGCTCATCCCAATTAACCAAGTTGGGATGTCATTCATATTATTAACAATTCTTTTTGCAAATCGTTCACATTCTCTATAGCATTCACCAGTAGGTAAGAGAAATTCTATCACATATTGATTCTTAAAAACTTTTAAAGTAAAAAGTCCAGCATGATGATCAACTATTGCTAGACTTGTATGTTTGAAACAAGCCTTGATTCTCCTAATTTTAACATTATGCTTACTTATCAATAAAGTTATACTCCCCATAAATTCATGTCCTTCATCACATTGCAACAATCGAGGATATATAAAGTAATTATTAGGATTTTTATAAATATTTCTAAATGCATCTGCAACTTCTGAACTGCTTTTTGATGTTAAAAAAACAAAATCTTTATATCTACTTGCACAATCTATAACTAATAATACATAATAAAATATTTTATTATCTTTATTCAATAAATTTGTATACTTGTTTTCATCATATAGTATCTCAATTAAATCGTACTGATGAACACAATTAGGTTTTGAGATTTTAGAATAACTAGTATAAGGTGTATTCTTTGGTAAAGCGCGATAAATTTGATATATCTTCTGAGGCTCAAGCCATTTTTTTATTATAGCAAGTGGAAAGTTGTATTTGGCTTTTATACAAGCATTTCGCAATCTTTTAGCATTTTGGTAATAACCTTCAGGTTGGTAATATAATTTCTGCAAAACAATCTTCCTATCCAAATCACAAGCTCTCAAAGGACTAATATTTATTATAGGTTGTTCTATTCTTTTAGTTTTAACAATTTCTCTATCCAAATTATGGGCCCTTTGTAAGTCAATATAAATTACAGGTTTCTTTATTTCTTTGTTTTATTATAGTAATAAAAAACATGAAGGAGTTACAACAAACTAACCAAGAACTCTATGAGGTAGTATTGCAATTAGTGGAATTAAATAAGAATTTCGAACAATGTCTATATACCTTAGAGAGGGTTATAGGTATACGTGAAGAAAGAATACGATATCTTGAAGAAGAGTTAAATAACACTATCGAACTTTCTAGACAAGACAAAAGAAGAATTATTAGAAGAAATCTCAAAACTTAAAAGAATCATTTATCAGCTTGAAGAAGAAAATAAAAAGAAAGATAAGGAAATTACTAATAAGGATAAACTAATAACAGAGTTTGATAAACATGAGACAAAATTAAAAACCCAAATACAAAAAATATCAAAATCTGCAGGTAATACCCCCAAAGCGCAAGATTACACAACCAGATTAGTAGATGAAAATGAATGCCTTAAATGAGAAATAAATACAGTAAGAACTAATCAAATAAATAAGATCAACAAAATAACTCAGCAAAAAAATTGTATTACAAACCTACTTTGTTAGAATTTTGCTTTAGCATTATTAAGATATCGAGATAGATTAGAACTTACAAATATATGAGAAGCTTTACAAAACACACAAACATGAAATTTTAATGAAAATGAATCTGATTTTGATGAAAATTCTCCAGACTTGTATAACTCTGATAATAAAATGGGTACAATAGCTGAGTTAGCTAACGCTATAGACCGATTTCTAAATAATATAGCAATATATAGAACTGTTTTAACAAATCAAATTAAAAAATCAACAAGATCAATCTGACATAAATACACTAACCTACAACAAGATCTGATAAATGTACAATGGGACCGAAATATATACAGGCAGGAGCGAAATTAGGCATTGCTTAATATTTAGCAGTTGCAAACTAATATTCAAAATCAAGTAAACAGAATATTAGACAATATAACAGGAAAGCGAACCCGTATTGGTGTATTAGGAGCGTGCCATTTATTACGTAATAAAATCTTACTAATAGCCTACCCTATCTATCCATGGTGTGATCTCAATGCTGATTGGCTAGATTATATAGATTATATATATAATATATATATAATATATATACAGTATAATATATAATTTTTAAGTTGAATAACTTTTGATCTACTGGTCTGTTTTGGATAATTTAACTACCAAAATATTCATCTCAGTGAGATGAATCTAACAAGCCTAAAATCATCAAAATCTAATTACAGAATCCTGAGATCGCTAAAGCTTTTATAATTTTAAAATTATAAAAAACTTTAGCGATCTCAGGATCCTGTAATTGGATTTTGATGATTTTAGGCTTGTTAGATTCGTCTCACTAAGACGAACATTTTGGTAGTTAAATCATCCAAAACGAACCAGTAGATCAAAAGCTATTCGACTTTAAAAATTATATATATATTATTATATATATATTATGTATATATTCTTTAATCTGATTGGTCAATTAGCCATTTTGTGTAACGTAATCAGGATTCTGATCATGTATCCATGGTATAAATTACATAATAAATAGCACACCCCTTACTACAGGAAAAATTTGTCTTACAACTACTATATCTGCAAAAGGCTCACTATCTATAGCGATGTAGAGAGGATATAGGTTTGCTAGAATATAATCGAAATAGATTATATGAACGATATAAGAAGTGGAAAAATAAGACCTATACAGAGCACCAGAATATTTTAAATTTAAATTAACAAATTTTGGCACTTCATAATAATCCACAAAATCAAAAAAATATGGTAGGAATATTACAACTATTTTTTAACTAGAGTGACGATATCCCAGATTTTCTTGTGAAGCTAAGATTATACTTGCAAAACCAAGGTGTAAATCCAGCAGATAATGCAGCAGGTCCACCAACAGGAAGAGAAGTAGCTATGAGATATTTAAGAGGCTGTATGAGAGAAAGAGCTTTAGAATAGTTTGACAAAGAAATTACTACAAAACAGAATTGGAAATTAGTAAACTTACTTGATAATACAGCGTAGGCTAACTTAGTAGCAGTAAATGGGTAAATGGTAGTTCAGATAGAAAATTAGGCACTCAGCCAACCAGAAACTGCAATAGTCAAGTTGAGAGCTGTAGAAGGTCCCTGCGATAAAGATTAACGCATAGCAGGTAGTCATTTTACTAATATTGCTGTTAATGCACCAAATGCTAATAATGGTACTACAGTGATTGTAGTTGACATTCATTTCGGTTAAGCCATATGGTGGCTAAAAACGTATTTTCCTATAGTAGAAGAGGAGCTTCGGGATTTGATGTATGGAACAATTAGAAAGGGTGACATGACTATAGATGAATTATATAGAAAATTATTACGAATTAGTAGATGAGCCAACTATAGGCCCAAAGAATTACATAAAAAGTTCTTAGATACTCTTTCACTTCCATAGCTTGAAAAAGCTGAGAATATTGGTGAACATTTGCTATTAGATGAATTAGCTAAAAAGCTTTATAAGATAGAGTTACGCCAAATAGCTAGACATAAAAGAGATAGAATATCTGATTCATTAGTTTCTCAGTGAGAAGCTCGGGAAATATATGAACCCTTACCTGTTTCAGCTTCTCAACAGCATGCAATTTCTTTAGAAAATATGCAAAAAGCAATCCAGAATGTATTAGCGCAACAAAAAACTGAAAACCAGACATTAGTAAGAAAGTTACAGAATTAGAATCTCAAATGGCTAAGCAAACGCAAGTACCTGCTTCTCAAACTATTGAACTAGTTAGATAGCCAAAAGGCCCACCATCTTCATTACAAACAGAAGAAGGTATGGAAAATTATCGCTTATTACAATACTTAAATAATTTAAGTAGTGCTCCTAGGTCCGGTCTGGGATCAAACCAGACTTAGACTTGAAATTTCACTAGTTTCGAACTTCAGACCAGACTCAAACTTAATTATTAGTCCGGTCCGGGTCTGGTTCAAAGTCTGCAAACTAGTTCGAGTCTGAATTTATTGTACATGCGTATATTTATTTTTGAACTTTGAACCTAGTGCTTGGACCCATTATTATCTGGGTAACCTAGCGGTCCAATAAGCTATATCTTTTGTACCACTTTAGATAAATATTAACTTTGTGAAACAGGAGGAACTGTTAATGTTACATGACTGAACCTTTCCCGGTGTGTAGCATATAAAAAAATTAATTTACAATACCAAATCATTCCGCTAGTATATATTATGATTATAATCACATTTTTATTATAATAAAATGACCTGGGATTATAATTATAACATTTACTAGCGGAATGATCTAGTATTGTAAATTAATTTTTTTATATAGTGCACATCAGGTGAAGTTCAATCATATAATATTGACAGTTCCTCATGTTATTTTGTGACCTATTTATTAGCCGAGATAGGTGATTCAGCAGCAATGAATAATATTGATCTTTGTTACTGCCATGAAATTGGAGTAGAAATAAATTTCCAAAAATCATTTGGACATTGTAAAAAATTTGCTGATTAGAGCAATGCCACTGCAAAATATAATATTGGTGAGTTGGTCAAATCATAATAAAGCATTTGAATACTATAAAAAATCTGCTAATGAATCACCTAACATATCAGTTCAGAACTTAAGAAAATATTAAATAATGAGAGATTTAAATTAGCTTGGATTAATTATAATGAGTTTATGCAGAATAGTTCGATAGAGTTAATAATATATAGAATAGTAATGCATTTAAAGTAATTTATAATTCAAACGAAAGCAAGCAAGAATTTATCCACGAATTAAAGAATTATTGTAAAATTGGTTATGAGAATCCATCATTATTGGAATGCATTGGAGTATCAAGAAATGGTCATAGTGATAATATTATTGTTATGAAATATGCATTAAAAGGAATGTTGTGACAAAATCTTGTACAAGTATCACAACTGGAATGGAAAGATAAATTGAATATCTTGTACTATATAGCTTCGGATCTGGTGTCGATTCATTTGCAAGAACCTGTTCACAGAGATTTACACAGCGGAAATATTACAAGTATTACAACTGAAATAGAAAGATAAATTGAATATCTTGTACTATATAGCTTCGGATGTGGAGTCGATTCATTCGCAAGAACTTGTTCACAGAGATTTACACAGCAGAAATATTTTGCAAGATAATTTGCATAACGCATATATTATAGACCTTGGAATTTCTAAAAATATAAAAGAAAAAACTTGTGAAATTCTGCCGTATATAGCACCTAAAGTTTTAGTGGAACAACCATACACTCCAGCATAAGATATTTACAGCTTTGGAGTTATCGCAACAGAGATTTCGATATGACAAAGAGCATTTGATGGAATTTCATTTAATAGTGATCTTGTGTTTAGAACCAGATTGTTGTATTAAATTAGCCATGAAATGTATAGATAAAGAAGTGACCTACTGCAACAGAGATTATTGAAATAAGCACACGTTAGCTAGATGAAATGGATCAGAAAGATAATAATGAAATCAAAAAACAAATTTTGGAGGCTAATAAGATTAAACAGGAATCGATCAAGCAAATACATCCACAAGTCTTATATACTAACAAGATATATAATATGAAAAAAAATTTAAATATATCTGGGTTTAACGGTTCAACTACTAATTTGTCAGTATCAAATATACATTCGAACTCAGACTAGTTTGCAGACTTTGGACTAGATCTAGACCAAACTCAGACTTAACTAAAAAGTCTGAATATAAAAGTCTAAGTCTAGTTCGAAAATCAAACCAGACCCAGACTTGACTAAAGTCTAGTTTGGGTCTGGTCCATAGCACTAAATTTAGATATATTTAGTGCAGAAGATTTAGAGAGAAATTATTCTATAAAACTTTTTCAAAGATCTCGCCTATAGTGAAACAACGTCTCTGCTAGAATTGATAAAGTAGAAAAGGGAATAAATAAAACTCATAATACAGTAAATCAATTAACTAATCAATTTCAAAAAGTATATATACAAAAATGTAATATTTGCAGAGAGTCAGGTTATAGCAAAAAAAATTGTCCTAAAAGACAAATAGCACAATTTAATTTCAATCGGTCTGCTTATTTTAAGCCTCTTACATCTATAAATTTCCAAAACACACCCCCAGGTTTGGATAATAAGGAAGATGGTTATGATGAAGAAAATAATAGATGGATCGTATATGATATATCTGAAAAAAAAACAGGTATTAATAGAAAATAACCAGCCTGAAATGTATAATCAGCTATTGTTTAAGTTTTTACTACCGATCTGGAAAATGTGCTTGTCCTGAAAGGCTCTGGAGGAGTTAAAAAAATCAGATATGTGGTTTTCATCTTTACAGTACTTGCATTGTAATATAAATGATCTAACAATTCCTAATTTTTTCTTAGATACCGGAAGTGAATTCAGTACAATAAATGATCTAGCAATTTACACACTTGGATGGAAGATTGATGAGCCATCTAATTTTGCTATAAAGGGAAATTCCAAACATATTACTGATTCATTAAGATGGTACACAGATGTGCTAGTTACTCTAAAGGATAAAAAAAACAAGACTGTCACAATTATTAAAAATTTTGTTTGTATTGATAATAGCGAACCTGAACCAATGCTATTTTTAGATATGTCAAATATTTGAAAGCTTCAAGGCGTCCCTGAGCCAAATAAAAACCAGTTTCGTATAAAGTTATATGAGAAAACCTATGTTATTCCAACATATAACAAAGCTCCAGTAGCTAAGAATTTGCCAAAAAAGAAACAGAAGGTAGTCTCTCAGGAATCCTTCCCGAATGATTTAGCCCAAATTTCCTCTAGCCTGACTAGTGAGAATGATTTAAAAAAAAATGCAAAGAGCTTAAAAAGCGACTTATAAAAACTGAAGAGTAGCTTGATATAGCTCTAAATGCAGGCAAGGTTCTTGCAGAAAGATGTTCTCAACTTACTGAAACAAAGATGAAAGAATAGGAGCTAATTTTTTAGTATCTTTCATTAATTTTTCAAGATCAGATTTCCATCTAGATGTATTGTCTTTAGAAGAATTGGTTATTCTATTTTTTTCCACTGGAGAAGATTCACCTTTTGTCTTCATACTAATCTTTTGTTTTTAACTAATCTTATCTTTTCGTTCACTAGTTACTATATTCAGCTTTATATGAAAATTTGCATTATCTTTATCATCTCCAGGGTGCTCTATATAAATGATCTCATCTTCTTGTATATTAGAAAAAGAGGTATCATGCTCAGTACTTACTGGCTGTAAAGATTCCTGGTTATTTTCTAAAATCTGATCAGAAATGCTAACAGATTCTAAAATTTTATGCCACTTCTCAGTCGGTTTAGGAGACCTTTGATTATCAATGATTTTTTGATATGTTGTTGCCTCTATATGATGTTTTTTATATATAATATGTCGAGTATTTGGAATATTATTCTGAGTATTTCTGATTTCTTCAATGGCTTCAGGTGACAAGCGGGTGGCATCTGATCTAAGAAATTTACGAGTACGGGTTGATAGTTTTTTACTCATAATTTGTTAATAATAAATTTATATGATACCAATAAAAAAACTTGTAGAAAATTTATTCGCAACCTATTTGGCATTGGTCTGATATTGGTTTGATATTAGTTTGAAATATAAAGAAAATTCATTTCCTTTATCACATAGCTTGCTATAACCATGATCCAAATAGGGTTAAGATGTATATAGTTTAAATAACATATTTGTCTTAAACTGATTTATTATTAGTTTGATATTAGTTTGATTCTGATTCCCTTTCTCCACATTTGAAGAAAAATATATATATATGAATAATTTATACCAACCACTTTTGCCAAAAAATTTCTGATACCGTCTCAGAAAATTACCAAGAAAAAAAATATATCTACCTTCAAGTAAATTTATATAGCAAATCTGCATATGCTGAATGAGATAAATGCTGGGTAGCTCTGGTATCTGGCAATAAACTTGGGAGTATTCCATCTAATCAATACCCATCTAGCCAAACAGAACTTGAAAATCAGCTTGCTTGTACAAATCAAGATTGAGAAATTGCTATAGAGTGTGGCAATCGACTTGCTAATAAATGCTCTGTCTTGGATAAAGACAATAAGCACATACAACGAGATCTAAATCGATCTAATAAAGATAAAGAAAAACTTACTAAGCATACCTATCAGCTTATAGAAGAATTAAAACAATTGTATTTAGAGTTAGATACTCTAATATTCCAGATTACTCACAAAGATATTTCTCTTAATGAATCTAAAATTAAGATAAAAAATTTCCAGTCTAAAATAAAAATATTGAAAACAAAACTATCTTCAACTCAAAAAGAATTAAAGAAAATTACAGTACTTCGGTCTATGAAAAAAATATTAGAAGGTAAGTTAGAATCAGTTCAAAAGGATACATTCTCATCTCAGGAAGGAATAGTAAAAAAAGAATCTGAGATTATATCTTTCAAGTCTGAATTAACAAATATAAAGAAAGAATTAGCAAATACAAAGAATAAATTAATGAATACAAAGAATGAATTAGCTTCAGCACGAGCAGGCACATCCATGCCAAAACTTAGTGAATTGGAGCATCTAAAATCTGAGGATATATCAGAGAAATCAGTGATTCAAGGCTATGCCTCATCTGTAATTGGTGGAGATGACAAAAAAAATACGCAAAGCAAGGAACAAAGTTCCATAACCAAGTCTGATAATATACCTATTAAAGATCTTAGTCAATATTTTGGTCGCAGAAAAAAATTGAATCAAGCTGGAAAAATCAATAATGATATCTCAGCACAAACTAATAATAAGATTACCGAACTATCAAAAGTTGGTACTGAGATTAGCCCTAAGATAAATGAGAAAAGTAACATTAATGAAATTAGTGAGGATATCACTCCCCAATCTCAGATTTCGGTGGAAGCAATTCCTGTAGTAAATATATTGGGGTTTCCAATGATTGCGTTGCTTTTACTTGCTTTATTAATTATCGTTACTGTATGGATTACCTTTATTGCTAGAAGCAGACACACAGTGGCTAAACCTATATGGAATGGTCGGAAAAAAATAAAAAACAAAAATAACGATATATATAGAGATACAATATCTCTGATTCAATTATAATATTTTTTTATATAAACATGCAGAAAATGAAACTATTTCTTAAAGATATAGACGAAGCTAATAAGCACAAATCATCCTGAGTTCAACCATTTTGCCAATCTTTTAAAGGTTTGTCCCATCAATAACCACAAAGTGCTTTTTTATTATCTCATAAATTTTTTTTGCTAGAGGTTCATAATCATCGTGTGTATCTTTAAGAATTCGCTTTATGCTATCTAAAGTTCCACATCCACAATGTAATGAAATGTATTTAAGATTTCCACATATATTTGGATGGGTTTCATAGAAACGCTGGACAATATAAATTGAACTAATTCTATCATATCTGCCTTACCTAAAGAAAGAAATGATTTTTAGCTGAGTTGCCAAAGGTTCCCCAGCAAGATCATCAAAGACTATAACAGTAAACCGGCCAGTTCTTTTAAAAGATGAAATATCAGGTAGTTCTTCAGACATGATTAGCTTGAATCTCATATTTTTATACCATGGAGCTTGCTTATCCATAGCTATAAATTCATAAAAACATTGTACTGCTTCCCATAACTCTTCATCTTGGTGCTGCGCAACAACAATTAGATCATCACACGGAATATACCTTTCACCAAAATTTTTGCTCCCACCTTTTGGTATTTTATGACCACATTTTTCACCAGACATCCATGGATATATTTTTGGATATTTGCTTTCTAGAAGCAGATGTACTACCATGCTCGTCTTTCCAGACTCAGAGGTGCCCGCAACTAGTAGTCTAAATGGATGTTTAGGAGCGAATGGATTCTGTTTTTTCAAAGGTATAGTTTCATCCAATTTGCATAGTTTGTAATACTCCATAGTATATTGAAAAGTAGGATAATTATTTAAGAAACATATTTTGTTAATCGCAATGTCAAAAAAATTATCTTTAAGTGATGCAATAAAGATAGCTAAATCTTGTAGCAGAAAATGTCTTTCCAAAGAATATGTTAATAATATAGCCCCAATGTATTGGAAATGCATAAAAGGACACGAATGGTTTGCCTCATTTAATAGTATAAAAAATGGTAAAACATGGTGCCCTACACTAGACTTAATATTTTGATTGCTAAAGAATTAGCACATAACAAAAATGGTGAATGTCTCTCAGAAAAATATATTAATAGTAAATCAACTTTATTATAGCATTGTAATAAAGGACATGAATGATACGCGAATCTTGCTAGTATAAAATGTAACAAGTGGTGTCCAGACTGTGCTCATAGAAAACCACTTACTCTTGAAATTGCTAAGCAAATTGCATATACTAGAAAGAGAAACTGTATTTCTGAAAAATATGTTAATAGTAATTCTCCTCTATTATAGGAATGTGAAAATAATTATCAATTTCTCCTATCACTTTTAAATATCAAAAATGGAAAAAATTGGTGTCGTAAGTGCATGAAACTTGGACTTGAATTCGCTCAGAATCTTGCACTCTCTTGAAAATGTTCTGAAGGATATTCATGGCTTGCTCAGATCGATAGTATTCAAAGAGGGACTTGGTGCCTACATTGTGTAGGTAAGTCTGAGAAACTTGACATTGAATATGTAAAAGAATTAGCACATAGCAGAAATGGAGAGTGTTTATCCGATGTTTACATCAATTATACAACGCATTTATGCTGGAGATGTTCCAAATCACATGAATGGCTTGCTTCTCTCAGTGGTATTAAGAACAAGAACTATTGGTGTCCATATTGCGCTAGCACAAAACTTGATATTTCGATAGCCAAAGCTATTGCATATAGTTGAGGAGGGGAATGCTTAACAGATTCTTATACCAATTGCAAAAGCCAGTTACTCTGGAGATGCAATAAAAACCATCAATGGTATGCTACCCTTTCTCATGTAAAAATGATAATATATGGTGTCCATATTGCTCTAAATATAAATGTGAAAGATTGTGTCAAGAGATTATATCAAAATATCTTGGACTGCTATCTAAGATACGTCGACCTTATTTTCTTAAAACTTTAGATCACCCAACTAGATTAGAACTTAACATTTATTACCCGCAATATGGATTTGCAACCGAACAACACGAAAGATATATAGAATTCTTTCATAATAGTGATCCCAATAATTTTATCAAACAGCAAGAGAGAGGTGTGGCAGCTTAGTGAAGTGGTCAAGTTGTCACCCTCTCCAAGTAGCAGGTCTAGGGTTCAAATCCCACGGA